>CM073771.1:19430832-19564367 GCA_037158775.1 Hetaerina titia
GTTCTTTTTATGTGTTCTCGTGCTGTGTGTTACTGTCTAAGTTTTATATATATATATATATATACCATCTGTAAGACTTTCACAAGTGTTATATAGAAATATGAATGTATAATTATATAAAGAAATTTTTATTCATATATATATATATATATATATACAAATATAAAACTTAGATAGAAACACACAACATGAGAACACATAAAAGGAACACTCACAAGTAATGTTTTGATTATTTCGACGGACTCGAACTCCGTCTTCTTCGGAAGATATATAAGAAGACGGAGTTCGAGAGTCCGTCGAAATTATCAAGACATTACGTGTGTGTGTTCCTTTTATGTGTTCTCATGTAGTGTGTTGCTGTCTAAGTTTTTTATTCAACACTTCCGTGTTACTTCGAAGAAATAATTTATATATATATATAATACTTGTATGTATGTATGTCTGTATTTATTTCTATGTGTGTGCATATGTACATACTTAAATGTCATTTTTAACAGTAAGAAGGATTGAAACGCCAAATAGATATTTTAAAAAGACGGACACCTCAATTAAACAAACAAAATGGCCTAAATATCCTATAACACGCACATTTTTCTTATAAATGACCTTCCAACGTTAAATCACACCGATTTTTTCTCCAATTTTAGTTTATTTACACATTATGATAGGAAACGTTCATAGAAACGTTGCATTATTTTACTTTTGAGAGAACTTACGAGTCAACCGTGAGCAGTTACAGAAATCAGCCATGCTCAAAGAAAAAAGTGAAGCAGCAATTCAATATTGAAGAACTATCCAAGAACATAATTATTCAATGGTAATTTAGAGAAAACTAAAATTTCTTTTGTTTTTCTCACCCCTTAATTAAAATAAATTTTTTAAGTGCGAAAAAATTTATTCTTGGGGTATTAATAATCTCCTTTTCAAGATAATAAAAATTGTAATATCACTGTATACATAAAATAGACGTAACACATAACATTATAATGCTAATCTATGCATATTTTAATGAAATAAATATACCAAAGTGAACATTTCAATTTCTGAATTTTTTTAGAGGAGCTAGATACATATTCCTGAATTTGGCTTTCAGGTGTACATTGTTGCAATTGAGGCTTTATAAACATCCATTGGATTTACATAACAATTAGTGAACTAAAGGTAATTATAAAGCGCTGACCAATTAAGACTAATTCATCTACATTAAATTCAAGCTTATAAAATAAATACACTATCTCAGGTTTCATTTTACAGTATGCAGGGAAAAAAGTATGAATAACTTCAATTATTTTTCTCGTCCTACTGTAAAGAAAGAATTTCAGAATCTGTGTCAAAAAGATATATACTACTCCCGAGAAATGATATTTCAGTAATACCATCTCACGTAACTTGAAGGACGATCAGATAAAGGCTGGACATGCTGAGAAAATCATTTTAACCTGTAAGGGTGTACGTGATAGATACAAGAGCACAGTTATTCTCGCTCATGCATATTTCCTTGCCTAAAGGGAGCACCGCTTTAGGGATTGGGCTACTTTACGCCAGGAATAGCTAAGAGCATATGGTATTATCGAACGGTAGACAGCTTGCAACCGCCTATTCAGCCAATTTACCACTCAAAGATTCGTTGAAGTCCTTATTCCAATGATGTTTTACCTAAATGATACTTTACTAGGTAAACGTATACGCTATTATTATTATTGTTATAAGATAATCTACCGGATAAGTTAGGTTTTGGAAGGACACAACTACAAAATAAATATTTTGTGATTCCTAACAAGACACAATCCAGAAACCCAATCTGAATCAAGTCCCTCTTCATCTCTGTGTACTTCCTCTCTCCCTTCATCCCATCCAATATCCCTATCCTGTTCCTCGTTTGCCTTACATTCTCCCCCCTGTTACAGTCTTTAACATCCCACTGCCAATCAATACGATCTTCATCAATTTTTCCTTCCTGCATAGGATTTCTCTCAACAAACCCCTCTCCTCGCCCACAATACATAGTACGTCTCCATTTGTTTTCCTTTCGGTCCATTTCACCTTCTCCATTCTTCTCCACACCCACATTTCAAAAGCCTCCAATCTACGTCTATCCTCCTGCTTCAGTGACCACGTTTCCGCGCCGTACATACCTACGCACCATATCAAAGTTTTGACGAGCCTTTTCTAAAGAACCTTACTCAACTTCCCCGTCATCAACTCCCTCCGCCTTGTGAAAGCCTCATTGCCTAGCGCAATTCTTCTCTTTTCGTCCCTACTGCTTTGACCGTATTGGTCCAAAACACTTCCGAGATAGGTAAACTGCTCTACCTGCTCTATTTTTTCCCTGCCTATTTTAATATTTAGCTTAGCCTTTTTATTTCTGGAAATTCGCGTAACCTTTATTTTATTGATATTGATTTTCATCCCAAATCTATCGCACTGAACCTCCAATTCACTCAGCAATGCTTGCAACTCCTTGGCTGACTGAGCAACTAATGCTTGGTCATCAGCAAACCTAACCGATTTTACAAATTCCCCTCCGACTTTCATTCCTACCTCCAGTTCTTCCCATGCCTCTTCAATCATTTCCTCCAAATATACGTTGAACAGCACCGGTGACAATGGGCAACCCTGCCTTACCCCTCTTTCTAACACTGCCCATCCGGACTCTCCGTTCCCCACTCCCACATGAGCAGTCTGAGACATGTACAGTTTGCGAATTAGCGTCCTTTCCCTCCAATCTATTTCTATTTTCTATAATATACTCCAGATTTTTTCCCAATTCAATCTATCATGTGCCTTTTTGAAATTTACGAAAGAGGCAAATACGTCCTGATTGTATTCTATATTCCTCTCGATTAGTGATCTCATTACTGTATTTGGCATGACACGTGCCTCTTCCATTCCGAAAACCCAAAATGATCTTCACCAAAGTAATCACTTTGCCTTGCTCTCCAGCCTTTTATTGATGATCCTGAGAACTACTTTAGCATAATGGGTAATCACACTTATAGTTCTGTAGCCCTCACATGATGAAGCCTTTTTATCTCATCCGTGACACATGGCTCCCTCATCCTTTTCCCGTTAACGGTTCCTATGGTGTCTTTTGCGGCTTTCGATATACCTTTCGGGATACAGACCCATTTTTCTTCGATAGTACTCAGCTCTTTACCGTTATTCATGATTTTCTCTACATCCTCCTTCCTTGTCACTCCATTTAATGCTTTACATTCCATTTCCTAACCCGCCGCTCCAGCTTAACTTTTTGAAACGGACGTTATGTTTCATAACAACTAAATTGTGGTCAGAGACGGCATCCGCTCCCGGGAAGCTGTGCGAATTGATCACACTGTTCCTGAATCTTGGCCTAACCAAAATATAATGTAATTGATACCTTTCTGAATCACCTGGTATTTTCCATGTATACCTACGCCTTTTGTGGTGTCTAAACCATGCGTTGGTGATGACCAGCCCCTGTCTTCTACAGAATTCAATTGTTTTCTCCCCGTGGTAATTCCTCGTGCCTAAACAGTAGCCCGCCACCTTATCACCATCTCTTGCTTCGCCTAACGTCGCATTCCAATCACCTTTCACTATCACAGGTTTCCCTGCATGAACACACGCAATTATGTCCTCTAACTCATCATATATCCTTTTGACGTCTTCCTCGTTATGGTTGCTTGGTGGCACTTAAAACTGAACAATGACCAAGTTCGTCGGTTCTGCATTTATATCTACTTGTAATATTCTGTTGGTAGCTTTTTCTATGTTGACTACGCTTCTTCCTACCTCTTTATTCAATATTACGGCAACCCCTCGTTGGCTCTCGTCCCCGCTACTGTATATTATTCTATAACTATCACTCCAGTAATCCCCGCTTTCCTTCCATCTCACCTCGCATAGACCTCAAATATCTATATTTCTTCTTTCCATCTGTCGCTTAATATTCTCTAGTTTTCCTGTCCTTGGCATTTTCCTAACATTACAAGTGGCTTTTCTAGCTAAATTGATCTTCTTCTGCATCTTCTGTCCTGCTGCTGTCGGTATTTCTTTGAAAGGGTTTCACGAGATGACGACCGCGGAAGCCTTGCCTCTTCCACTGACGGGCACGACACACGGCGGCTTGGACCTAGTCCCGCGGTTGCAAGGACTCATATTCTCTATTGTGACCATCATAGAAATCTAGGGAATATTAATTAACAGACGCTGCGTGGACTACCTTTCGTCTGTCTCCTAACCTTCAACCTATTGGACATGGGTGACCCTACCTGGAGCAATTGTCATTACTACCGCCAGCACAGCTCTAGGGGTCATTGGAACGTACAAGCCCTTCCACCACGTCAAGGTTGCAGTCCATGGGAGGGCTATGCCCATAATGTAGCAATATATCTGTCAATTTAGTAAGGCTAGAAGAAATTTTACTAAACAAATATGTTTACTTGGCCAATAAACATGATTTTGGATGAGTTTGGCAAAATTAAGAGAATCTAAGACAGTGGTCCACACTGATAAGCTGTCTGAACATGCTAGTTGACAGAATATGACATAAATCATAAAAGCTATATCAACCCGAAGGTTGGTTTGATAAGTAAGGGCAGAGTGCACCCAGTACTCAACCCAACGGTGCGTGAAAATCACACATCAGAGTAGGGGAGAGGCACTTCCGTTCTCCGTACCGCCTATATTTTACAAGGAAGATCTAATGTCCGAAAAACCACATGGCTTGGATGCATCTGAGGGTCCGCAGATGCGCGCGCACCCCAGAATCAAACCCGGACAATTCGGTCAGAAGTTGTGTTCTTTTCTTCTGGTCTACCACGTGCCCCGTAAAATGATATAGGATAAAATGTGGAGGAAAGGTATTAAGAGCAGTTAATACTAAATAAGCAGCTGCTGTGTTGCAATATCCCTGTCATCGCAAGGGGTCTGGGGTCAAAAAATACATAAAATGCTGGCAAGCAGCCCATTAATTTGGTTTTTAATTATAAACCATGCCACAATCATCCTTCGAGCGGATCATTGGCCAAACTTTATCAAGAGGCAATACTGGCCATTCTCAATAACATTCACATGCCGGATGCCAAATCAAAATGAATGGAGCATGCCATTAAACCTGGACGAGAGAAGGGCAAGGTACTAGAAATACAAAGGGAGCGAACAGTATCGAGAGTGAGAACTGGAGAGAATGGGGTTATGCAGGGTGAAGTCAGCTTACAAACGCGTGCATGAGAGTGGGGGGCGATGGAAGAGGGGAGGATGCGCGGGGGAAGGCCATGGAAGGAGGTTGGGAGCGGCAAAAGAAAGCGGGGAGTGCGACGAGGGGGGTGACGAGAGGGAGTGAAGGGGGGAAGGGTCTGCGAGGGTCTTGGCCAGAGCCGGGAAGCGAAGGCGGACACCGGGGGGAGGGAGGCTATAATGCCTGCCTTTTTCATTGGCGTGGTCAGGGCTGCTTGAATGCTCAACGACACATGACAGCACTCTCTCTCCCCCTCCCTCGCTCGCTCGCTCTTTATATCCATTCCCTCTTCTCTCGCTCGACACGTGCAGATGCGTTCCGCGGTCGTGGCGCTTCGTTTGTCGAATTGTTTCCAGCGGCACTCTTTCCATCTTCGCCCCCGCAACCCCTCTCTCCGTGACAGCGCTCTCTCCGTGCGCTATGTCTCCGCATGCCGACCCAAACGACTTTCGAGAAAGATTCTTACAAGGCGAAGCACTTTGTTAGAACCTATTCTCTCAGCTCGTTTTACAAGGAGACGATTCGTTTGGCCTCGACTCCTTGGTATGCCCTTACGGACCCTGTCGGAGGCGATGGAGACTCGAAGGAATTTTCTTGAAATGTACGCAGAAATGTCAAAACACGGTAAACTAGGAACAACAACGGAAGTGCATTACAGTAATCGACTGGGCAGCGAGCCGAGCTGATACAGAACGTTTACGATATTTAATTAGTGCTTTCGGGCAAATAGGTGGCTAGCTTCGAAAGTAAAAGATAAGGTGATGTTAAAGTGTTTTCGTTGCTACTGCAATAAACTCTTGCTAAACAATAAACTAGTGGCAAAGAGCACGTTTTGCAACGAATAAAGTTTCTGCCAGAGAACTGTAATTCCATATATTAGGAATGATATATTGGCCACGTCTTGTGAATTTCATTTAAATAATCTAAAGTCATGTATAAACTGACGCAATAAGTTCACCATTTTAAACAAAACAGTTATGCAGCCGACAATTTCGTATCCGCTTATGAAGAAATGCCAGTGAAGATCAATCAAGATAGATAAAATATTTTCCTCACTTTCGCATTATTCTTCCTCTTTTCCTTATAGAGAGAGACTGAATGGGTGTTATGGATTAGGAAAATGAAACTGCTTTTACTGAAAATAAAGTGAAAACGACATCATGGCTTATAAATGAATAATAAAAGGAATGAACTACAGGAATTCCTATACCTCTTCATTCGGACCGCAATATTATTCATGATTATGCTCTCAACTAATAATATCACCTTCAATTTCGTAAAATTACGGCACAAAAGATGTTCAGCTATTGATGTAACAGCCTAAAAATATTCTTAAAATGAGACTTGGCGCAAGGAAAATATGACTCAAAAATATGAATTAGAAATTCCTTGGTTACAATAGCGTTACAAGTATTTAGGGGATACTAAATAAGGTCCATTAGTTATCACCATCATCGTTTAGTAATCCTAGTATTGTTAACTCTCCCTCCTACTAGCCTGCTACCCCCTGCCACACACCTTTTTTGGTGGCTCGCAGGGTATTTATTTAGATGGAGCCTCTTAATGTTTTTACAACATCCTAACCAAACGTCTTCCATTATGTTGGGCACTTGTGACAGATGCTCTTTATTTAGAGTTCTCCTCTTTATATTGAAATGAAATACTTTACTTTGTAGTTCCACACAATTTATTTAAAAAACACGACCCAGGTTTCGACGTTGAACGTCATCATCAGGTGACGACGAAACCTGGGTCGTGTTTTTTATATAAATTGTGTGTAGTGAATAATAAAGTGGATTACAAAGTAAAGTATTTCATTTCAATATGTTATGCAAATTCCATAGTTACGCCTGAGACAACAAATTCTCCTCTAAGATTTTTAACATAATTCTTCCAGCTATTTTTGTATTCAGTAGACTGAGATACCTAATAAGTTGGATATGTCTTCGAAGTGTGTTTTAAACGTCTAATTTATTGATTGAAATAAATTTTATTTATTATGGCATTTCTATTGGTTTTAATCATTTGTTTCCGCTCACTGCTAAAGTTCATTCTAAAATATTCCAGAAGATCTTGCGACATGAAATAATATTTTCCACGCTTAGTTTCCTATTAATTGACTTAACGTAGAATGCCTTCTTTGCGGGGCAATTTCCTTCAAGAGGTTTCAACGTTTTGTTGTTTCTCCCGTAAATACAGGTACGTTTTTAAGTTTTATTTCTGTTAAGAATTCCATTACGACTTTATTATCATTTAGAGCTTCGTTCTCGTAAAAGCTTCATTCTTCTTTGCCAACTCCTACCACCCTTATATGGTGGACAGAATGAAGCTTGCTAATTGTTCCTCCGTGTACGCATACCTTTCCACACCATTCTACAATAATGCAACAGCCATTCAAACCTTCAAGTACCTCTTTCGCCGTTGAAAATAACTCACATCCTTTGATATTAACAGTATTCCATTCCAGTAAGCATTAGCAAGTACTCCCTTCAAAATGACAAATTCGACGAAATTTGGCTAGTCTATTTATGCTCTATTCTCTATGAGAACTCTAATGGATAAAATGGTTCCTCTTTAAAATCTGTTTTTCTCCTATTTCGTCGCCGAATTCCTATTTAGAGTAATTATCAAAATATTTAAAGTACATTCAGTAAAGCTGCTCTAAAAGAGATACTTTTTATCACGCGTATAGCTTTACAGGTTTTAGTTACTCTATCCGTTTCTTTAAGCTGATTCAAACAAAGCCAGTGATGTGCTTTCAAGAAATGTGCGTTTATAAAATTGTCCAAAACATTTTATTGACTTAATGATAATGGTGACCGTTTGTATTTACGCTACTGTTCTTGAATTCTTACGAACCAAGGAAAATGTAAATTTAAAAATCACATGTAAAGTTGAATCTGATGTTTGAAATTTTAATTTGAAAAATAATCGACTTTGATTTCAAAACTCTAGAGAAGTATATTTACACGATGCTTGCCGAATATTAATTCTGGTATTTCCGTTAAAGGTCAATGGAATCATATTGACTGGCGGTAATCGTCAATCCACTTGTAATCCTCTACCTCCCGTCTCAATCAAGTTGCTGCTTTGGTTCCTGACAGCTTTAAAATATCACCCGTTAGATGTGCTACGCTCGAGCAGGGAGACACGCCAGCAGCTCTGCATCACATACTTCTACCGAATCTATTGCGTAATGCCCCACGCAGAGGTGTCACCTGAAAGATTTCTGTCCATTGAGTAATCGCAGCGGGGGGTACCACATAAAATGCCTTCGTTCATGACTTTGTGTAACTTTAACGGAGCACTTAAAACGCCAGAGGGATGAAAAGCGGAGAGGCTTGCACTCTCAAGCGAGAGGTGGTCGCGGCGGCGGCCAAATGACACGAGTCCAAATTCTCGCAGTGCACAATTGTCGAGGGAGGGACTGATTACCGAACCGTTCCTCCACCCGGTGGGGGAAGAAGGGGTGAAATAGGAAGTGACATTAAGTGGAGCCATTGTAGAGATGGAAGAGCACGTAGCGGTCCCATCTCGAGATGACAACCTCCCTGAGTCTACCAAAATTTGCATGTCGTGTAGCATTATACCAGTAAGTAAACTACTCGAAAAAAATGACAAATATCGCGCGTTATCTTGAGCCAAAAAGAGGTGGGAAAAGACCCAAGAGAGTCAAGCACAAGTATCAAAATTTTTTGGCTCTGTTGGAGAGGAGATTTTTTTCTCTGGCAGTGAAAATATATTAAAGATGAGAATTAAAGATAAGCAATTAAACAATCCAATACCACTAATTCATCAACGCTAATGGGTTATTTGATCGTGAAGACAAATCCCATCTGACAGCAACTTTTTCATTAGGTATAAATTACCTACCTATTAGAGGTTTTTGGCGGCATTTGCTTAAAAGAATTTCAAAACAACTTGGATAGAAATTCAAAATGTCACACATTCCACTTTTCCGTTTTTTCATGGAGTTCAAAAGGTTCACTCCTTTCGTCCCTCTTCCATGCTCATCCAACATTCGCCCTCCGATCACGATCCTTAAAATCCTCCTTCATCTCCTTTATCAGCGTATTCCATTTCAATCGAATTGCCCGACCATTTTCTCTCTTTCCTTATCAAATGTAAAGTTTTTCGTTTTTCAAACGTGAATAATTTTTTCTCCAATTTTCTCTATTTTATTCTCGACACTATTATAAGTAAAGAATGAAAGCAATTCATTAAGATAATTGAAAATTAGCGATTATTGTACAGTTTTTAAAAATGAAAACACACTCAATATTTTCAAATTTTCTACAATATCTCAAAATAGTGTCCTAAAATATGAATGACAAATAACATCCTTAGAGTGGATCCTTAGAGTGAATACAAAAAGAAAAAATATACGTAGAACTTTTGGGAGTTTTATTCCGAGGTGCATTTATTACTTCATTTAGACTAACGGTTTTCCACCCATATCTAGTTTTTCATTTCACGTCGGAATTTCGTGAGGTATTTCAAATATGATAATTAGAAATCTATCCTATTAAGACTAATCAATCACAATGAAAAGAGAAATACGACCTGTATAAATGTTCAACAAAGAAAAATAAAACGAATTACTTCAAAAGAAACGATTGGATATGTGTGGCAACCTTTCGATTAAACAAAGAAGGGTAAAACGAGAGAACTTAGTCGAATAAAAGAGTATTAAGAACTTGTGATAACCATCACATAAAGAGAAGACATACAGATGAAGACAAAAGAACATCTTTCCTCGAAAAATTCGTCACAGTCTCATGAGTTCATACTAACATTTCTGCATGTTTCCGCACAAAACGGAATGCAGCAAAAAAGCGTTATTTGCGTCAAGCGTAAAATATCCGATAATATCATCGAGGCGTGAAGCAGACAAACTTCGGTCAGAATTACTAGCGTGCTGTGCTCTTTTGGATACAATTCGTTTTGTAGGGTTCGAAAAGCATCAACTATACCACTATAAAATGACTGCGAACACTGTCTTACTTTAGTGTCACTTCAACATAAAGGTCGAAGTTTAGGCTTCACTGACTTACGGGTGTCTAATTAATAGGGATATTTATCAATCATACTCCTAGATTTTGCAATATATTTATTTAATTCGGCCGTGGCACTGGATATTTCGTACAGCAAACAAAAACTACGTCAATTATCGGTTACATATCGATTTATCTACAGTGCTATTTCACAATGTGAATTGAGTAGCCTATTTCGAAATTATTTAATATTCAATCACAATAATATGAAAATTATTAAATATTGGCGAAATATCATCTCAACTGTTGATTTAATTTGAGCAAATCTTCTGGAAATATTATTTTTCTAACCTCATGGGTATTCAGTAACTCGTGGGTTAGTAATTTTATACTACGGCTTTTCCTATGTAAAAAGGATAGCTGATGAAAAAGCCTAATTCCATGGCTTGTGACGCGGGGATACGTAGTCAAAACATTTCATTTATTTAAAGTCCACCGAACTGAAGAATTGAAGGGTAGACTTTTTTACACACAGTAAATCTTAACGATCCTTCCACCCTGTACAGTGCTTCCTCGGCTGTTCCTTCAGCATTTAACCAGTTAAAAACTGTACAAAGGATCTTTCTATTCCTACCTTATTATCCCAAAAAGAATATATTTCACTCTATCACTCTAAATTCTTTCACTCAATTTCAATACTAATTACGCATCATACCCCCTTAAACAGGCAGAATCCGAATCTTCATCCGCTCCAAGAAGGTAATGTTCTTCTTAAAGCTATATGCCAACATAAAATAATCTACCTATATCCTGTGATATGTATCTTTAATCCGGTATTCTCCCCTTAGAAATTGTTTTAGTCAAGTGCCAGTTGCTGTCTAACCATTTCTCCGGATAATTTACATAGTTTTCTCCCTGATCCTTCACTGATCGTCAACTGTTCTCACCTATCTCACAACTCTCTCCCCGCAGGTTATCGTGCTAGAAGCCTCCTCTATTGATTATTTTTAGGTAATGTTCCCAATTAATTGAATATTACACCACGATCGCAAATACATTTTTAATATAGTTTCACGTTATCTCATGATATTATGATAAAAAAGAAACTATACCACTAAAAAAATCAATATTTACAAACTATTCTTCTAAATTTCTGTCTTTAAAGCGCCTTCGGTGAAGTACGCTGAATACTTCACAAAATACATTCATAATTATTTCTCTAATAGTTCCAGCCTTTTATTCATTTCATTTTGCACAAACCTAAAATATTAATCTTTATTTTTATTCACTTTCTAGTTATCCCTTACAACTTCCCTGTTATAAACATCGATCTAATATTCAATATTCCCTTCATGACCTGGACTTTCCTGAATGCCTATGCTACTGTTGGCTGCACAAGGATTTCATATGATGCTGACCGTGGAGGTTGTACGTTCCAATCTCCTGGGCACGACATCAAATGAGTGGCTGTCAAAATTCATTACTCCGCTTATCGTGTTCACCATTTATTCGTGGAATAATACCGAAACTCCCGCATCCTTCTTTGATAGTTCTTCTAAAGTGACCCCATCACTTTAATTGCTTCTCAGTGGGGCTAGAAGCCTTTGTGGCCGCCTCGCTGAAATAGAGCCACTATTTGAACTACCCTTCGTCGGTTCACTGCCCATAGATACAACATCATGCATGGCTGAAACTATAATAAGCAATCGCCATTCCTTCCGTCAACACTGCCCTAGGTGTAGTCGAAATATGTATATCCTTCCACCACGTCAAGTTTACAGCTCAAGAAGAGGGGCAATACTACCAAAGGATGTATTACACCTTCAAGAAAGGAGTGCTAGTGCTTCCTCCTGATTTACATAAAAATTAATGAGAAAATATAGTCCACAGAAACATTTGCTCATTGCACTACTGAGAGGGTTTTTTGACAAGAATCATCCTTTCAGAAAACAAATTCTACATTCAATAAAGCAATCTACAACGGTTTAATCTCAATATGGATCAATGTATCAAACGTGTATAGTTGCTTTGTCATGAACACAGAAGCCACAAGAAGGTTTCACTTTTGCTCAAATGTATAAAGTATCTTAAGAAAATTTACATTAAGCTTCGAACAACAAAATAACCACATGTTCCATTGTCAAGTATAATTATCCGCTGTGCACAACATATTTACACTTTTAATCCCGAAATACGTAGCCAGACAAATTGCAGCTAATTTAACAGAACGCGAATTATGATGGCAAAAAATATTATACTCGTACATTTAATCATGAATGGTGAAGGATTTCTCACTTTCCGTACAACCAATCAAATTTTAAGACTGAACCATTCTATATACAAGTGTCAAAAATATGCTAGAATTGAGTGAATGGCTGTTTAATAGCACCAGATGAAAATTCCTCCAATAGATAATAAAATCCTAAAGTTAACTCCATTTCGTTCACTGTTCACAACAAAATATTTTAAAAAACTAAATTTTTGATGTTTGAATTGGGGTAAATGTCTTCAGTGGTAAATGTTTACCAGGTTACACTGCTTCCCAGAAAAATACAGTAGATCATCTATTAATATTTTGTCTACACAGAGTTCAGCTGATGTATGATGTAAACACAATCCCTTATCCACTCCTAACAGAGGTTTCCAAGACAACGGTTTAGGAGACTTAAAATATTTTTAAGGATATTAAATAATATTAACTGAGCATTTAACTCTTCCTGCCTACTGTTTTTTTAACTCCACTACGCATGAGCGAGAGTGTGGAGAATAGGAGCAAGCGGAACCCTGCCGTCTCCTCTAGGAAGGATGGAGAGTGATTCAGCGGCGGGAACCGCTTACGTAATTAGTAAATGGCTCCCAAGACATGCTCTACCGTTGATGAGGTTCTCTATTACAAGAGCCCACCCTTGGGCCCTCCGTACTATGCCCCAAAATGTTGATAGAGCAGCCGTGCATGTTGCTGCTCAGCGAGGGAAAGAGGCGATTTTTGCGCAGGCTGGCGCGAGAGAACTACGGGTCAGGACTCGGGAGGCACGAGGGAGTAGGGGGAAATAACACGCGCGTCTTCATGGGCGATCGCGTCTCTCACCGGAAGTGTGGAGATGGGTTGGATTAAAGATTCGCGATGGTAGGAAAAGCAAATGCTTGCCGGCGCGAAACATGGAAAAGGGGTGCGAGCACGGAAATGTGGAAAAAAATATCCACACATGATCGTCGTCGGTTTACGACGGCGTCCCACAATATGCTTTCAAGGGGCGATGGTTCTCCGGGGTAATAGCTAACATTTGTGGTTGCCTGTCATTTCCCGCAGCGATACATGGTATTCGGAAAGTGATGCTGTGGAAAAACGTGCGACGATCCATTAGGAAAGTCTTGCAAACTGACTCTCAAATAATGCGACACGAAATGATTGGAAACCAATGGTTAAACATGAAATTTTCTCCAAAAGACGCGTGAATATACAAGCAAACACTTGCACTCTGAGCAACAAAAGATAAGCGAGAATAATTAACTGCAGGCGGGCACAAAGAGGACAAAGGATTTATCAAAGATTTTTCAAAAATACCAATTTTAAACAACGCACTTGTGTTATTCAAATAAAAGGTTGGGTAGTGAAAAATGCATGGATAAATTAATATTGGTTGATAAAAACGCTTTGACTGATTCCAATAAGCCTATATGAAAACCAAATTCTTGGCTATTCGTAGCAATCTCCTTGTCAATTCAGGAGTTCTAAGAGAGATTCCAAATTACAGTTACCATTAAAATGTTAATATTGAAAAAATTAGGCGGTTCACCAAACCGTAAATACAGTGAACTATGAAAAAGCATTCATTTATAGATAACATAAAACAGAGTAAAGAAAAGAAAACAAGAAAATGAATACAGAAATTCCCAAGTTCAGTGAAGGGACAGCGTTTAATGTGAAGCAATATTTGCCGTGACCTAGAGAGAGGAATAGAACGCGAGTGAACGCCATCTGTTTTTGAGGAAAAAGGAATAGCCACTCCAAGTATTGAGTTCTTCCTGTATTCACTTCAGCTGTCAGCTCATCGCATTGCGGATATGTAAAAACTACAGAGCACACGCCGCCATGGATACTAAAGTGCGACTATTATAGTGGCAACAAAAGTAATTCGAGACAACATGGAGAATGCAATTCGCTAAAGAAAAATACGAGAGTCGAAAAGGAAGTTTCCACCGAAAAAGACCCTCAGGAAAAGTTTTTCGGACCATACTATTAGAGCCACAAACGTAGTCATTTAGGTTTTCAGGGCACGTACCAAAGAAATCCTACGCAGTCCTTCCGGAATTCTTGGTAATAACAATAACAGTTACATCTATGTCACTAGGAAATACGGTGATCCAAAGGGAATCATGGACAACTTTAAGCATGAAGTGCCAAATTTACATGCAATGATTTAGGCACTCACCAACAATTCAGTGAAAAAAAAGGTGCTATTCAATACAGTAAGAAAATAATCGGTGACTTAGCCGTATTCTATTTTGCCACTTATACGTGAGCACACTACTGAAGTATTAACATATGTTGCACTTGAATAAATCTTATACGATGAAAAATAGAATGAAGTAGGGATAACAAAACGCTAAGTTTGAATTTATTTTTTCGCGTAGTCAGACTATTAGCAGTATCCTACCAGAATTGTGTTCGTTTTTGATGGAATATTAAAATGTCTCCTGAACATACGTTGGATTTTGTCCAAGCGCCGTCTCTTTTTCCAGGCCAAGCCTAGAATTTACTCATTTGTTTTCCTTTCCATCCATTTTATTTAGTCTATTCTTCTCAACACCCACATCTCTAAAGCCTCCATTCTACGATTATTTTCTTGTTTCTTTTCATCTATCATATTTGCGTTCCACATTGTTCATTTCTCCATGTCTCTTTTGCCCAAAATTTTCTCGCCTCAGGTTAATGTTAGGGTCATTGAGCTTTCTTTTCTCCTGCTCACGTTATTCCCTTTCCTTCGCTCGTTCACCTTCCGAATACTAACTTCGGTAATTCAAGACTTCATATCCCTTTTCCTGTTTACCGTTCCTAGTTTCGTTCGCCGTTTTCCTTTCTCCTGTTCGAGATATACCTATCCTTCTCCAAATTTATCCGATCCCATACCCTCCCTCAGCATTTTATCAACTGCCTTTTGGTACTTCTTCCTTTTCGCCTTAGTTAAGTCTACTTTCCATTTAATTATACATACACCATCCCTTCTTCAGCCTATTAAATTTAACTTTCCACTTTACGTTTGAAAATGATGCGAAAAAGTAAATTTCATAGGATTCGAAAAGTTAATAGTAATTGCAATTGTGATAATATAATGACCTAAGCACTTGGATTTTAAACAAATGACTTTTGAATTCTGCCTGAAACAAAATTTTTTATCCATTACTTTACCCTCAAATCCAATGGCAACGACTTTATTTTTAGCAATAATCTATCGTGGGGCACTCGGTCTAAAGCTGCCGAAAAATTTAAAAATTACCGCATCAACATTCTTTCCCTTCATCTATTGCGCCGCTGATATACACGTATTGGCTAAATCCTAAAAGTTGCATTTCACATCTGTATCCCGTTCTAAATCCACGTTGGAGCTTGAATAGCCATCTATGAGGCGAATACTTTCTGAAGTCTCGAGTCACTCTTATATGCAGTAGGTCAACGCAAAGCTTGAGTAGATAGAATTTCGAAAATGGACGTCGACCGGAATTTCATGGCCTGCGTTTTTTTTGCCCAGAGCGCTAAACAGGGGTCACTATTGTATCATTTTGGCAAGGTTTCTCAAAATATAAACAATTAAACTAATAAAAACTTTATTTTACCAAACCAAGAAGTATTCAGTGAGTTTTTAAATATATCGAACAATGTACGAAGGTTGGCTGAAAAGTAATGCAAACATGCTTATAGAGCGCGAATAAAAACAGGTAGCAAGATCGGGCCAAAAGAACAGGGTTCGTCCGGAAGATAAGTGTACTGATTTTTTCCGGAATTTTGACAAAAGGGGAGTCGTCCACTACGAATTTGTACCTGAACGACAAACTGCAAATGCTGCATTTTACGTCCAAGTGCTCGACAGGCTTCGAAAACGAGTCGCCCGCGTCCGGCAGGCGATCAAAAACATCTGGCGGCTGCATCACGACATTTCGCCGTCTCACACCGCGCTTGTCGTGTCGGACTTCTTGGCCAAGCACGGCGTGGCAACGCTGCCGCACCCGCCCTACAGCCCGGACCACCGGACTTCTTTCTGTTTCCGAAGATAAAGAGGAGTTTGAAAGGAACGCGATACGGGACTTTGTACGACGTCAAAGAGGCCGTGATGACGTGTCTTCGAGAGGTTCCCGATGATGCCTTCGCGGGAGCGTTCCAGGAATGGGAACGCCGCTGGAACAAGTGTATCGACTCACAAGGGTCCTATTTTGAGGAATATTAGCTTAAGATATGTAAAAGTGTAATAATTTTCTTTTCCTGAGCTCAGTACACTTATTTTCCGGACGAACCCTGTACATTAAAGTGCAATCCTTAAGTTTCAAAACATTTATCCCAATGTGTTACAAGTTTTTTCATTCCGTCGATGAAAAACTCTTCCGACTTTTCTCGAATCCAGGAACTACCTCCAAATCATCGTCGGAGGTATAATGATTGTCCTTGAGGTTTCTCTTGAGTTGAGGAAAAAATAAAAAATGGCAAGGCCCAAGGTCGGGGGAATAAGGAGGGTGTGGAATCGGTTCAAATTTCAGGTGGCAAAGATTCACCATAATCATGAGTTCTCTCTCCGAGGATTGGTTTACATCAGCTCTCCAAACTGTCTATCCTATATTTTGAATACATGCAAGTTTTCACTGGCATACAATTCCTCGTCTTTCCGTTGCATACAACCCACGTATATATCCTTCACTCGTAGTACTTCCCCTCGGTGATTATTTCGATTACAGCCTTCAGTACACTATTTTTACTCAAATAAGTTAATTGTATTTTCTCCTTTTATTGTGAATTCTCTCGAAATACTTCTCTCTATAACTGTTCCTCCAAGGACGTCGATATCATACGGTCTATCCAACGTATTTCCATCCTTTTGTAGCGCCACTTCTCTATGAATATTTATTTCTCTTGGGAATCATATCACCCATGTGACACGCTGATACCAGAAGTAATCGTAAAAATTTCACCTACCACTGCAGATCAGAATTCTCGCAGACACAATACTGACATCTTTTTGCAATCATCTCGGAAACATGCTCACGGTACAGATAAATCACCCAATTAAACCTCAATAGTGAGAGAAACTAGCTCTCATTAAGAAAAGATTGGACCTAAGACCAATTTTCAGCCAAGTCTTCGTCAGTCGCTTTCTCGCTTAAGTGATTAACCATTTGGGAGAATGAAGAGGATGGGTTTGAGGCAGAATACACCCAAACCGTGACGACTGCTCTCAGCAAAATCGAAGCTTGTGCGTCCATACATATTCAGCAGCTTCAGATAAATGGATGCAAAGCCCCCACTTTAAGTCTGGGACATCGCGGCGAGATCGCAGTCGGTGCGCTTCGACCCCAGCCTAGGGTCCACCCCTCCCCCATTCCGGCCGTCATCGTTCCAAACCTTCCTAGCACAACTCCCTTACTTCCTTGTCATAGCACACTCCATCTGCTACACCCCGGTCGCCCACAACCCACTAATATTTCACAAGTTTGCGATCCGTCCACTTTTCAGAAAAAACCAATATTGAGAGAAATATCGATACTCGAAATATACGTATGCATTGATACAAAGTACATACATATTTATGCGTAATATATGCATTCATGTAAAAAATACATCGATTGGTCGAGACAATATAAAATAGCTCCAGAGTCCAAAGTCCCTCTCTTAATTGCGATTATCGAATACTAATATAGTATCTTTATCATACATAACGGCAGAGCATTTTAGCATTAGGCAGAGAAAATTTCCAAGACAATATTTCATGTAGGTCTATAATGAAATCTTTCCTCTAACGGAAATCAAATGTTGCACAATTGTGGTGCCCTTAATAATCAGAAAATACGTCAATGACTTCAGTTGATCGTGAAAGGAGGAACATAATTTAATGAAAAATATTTATTCAGACACAATTAGTTCCAACGCATCGAAGGCATCTACCGACTATGTCGATACCATCTCAAGTTACCTGAAGATGGCGCGTAAGCATTGCAGCCAGTTGTACCTGAATACAAATATTAGTGTGAGTAGCCGAGATTCCCTCGTGGACATGAACATGAATCGTTCGTATTTTTCCACATCTTTGAACCAACTCTGCTTTATTTAATAAAATTCCTTAATAAATATGATGTACCATAATAAAATAAAATGCACCATCCGTGAAAAGTGCGACGTTTGGTCATACCACATTCGGTATGACTAAACGTACTATTCGCACAATTTGAATTCAAGAGGGCCTGGGTGTTCCATGTTTTAACTTCCACCATGGCATTATATTACTTCCGTGATCGAAAAGCAATCTGTGTACAGAGGAAAATCACCATAAGTCTGGGTCCGACAACTAATTAATACGAGCAACCTTACTACACTTTACAGAATTATTATATGAATTTACTTGTAAATTCAAATAAAAAATCGGTGATTGTGGGGTTCAGAAAGAAACCCATATTCATCCATGCACTTTTCATATCGCAAGCTGAGAGGATATGTGTTTAGTTATTCGCCTTTATGGTAATACAATGGCGGATAGCACCCCGTGCATGAATTTTCGGGACAGGAACAACTACTAACATTATTTTATAAGTTATCGCAAAAAAATACTCGGTATATGTCGTAATCTATATAAAAATTCTCTTTTGACCCGGGTTCAAAACGATTTCAGTCATATCAACATGACACAGGAAAAGCAATCCCTCATTCCGGTACACGGATTGGCTTTTTCCAACAGTTTTTAGTTCACACCGTTACACAGATTCACGGCATATCGCCGCATTTTCTCGCAGCTTCCGTCTTTCTACAGTCATTTGCAGCCACGCATCTTAATAAGACAAATTTCAAGAAACTGTAACAGTAACTTTAACGGAGTCACCCGCTATGTGTGCATTATAATGCAACCATTTCAGAGAGTAAATATCATTCGCCTTGACCGGGATTCGAACCCGGATCCCTCGATATCAGGCCGAGTGCTTTAACTTAACTTTAGCTTAATTGGTTAAAGCACTCGGCCAGATATCGAGGGATCCGGGTTCGAATCCCGGTCAAGGCGAATGATTTTTACTCTCTGAAATGGTTGCATTTAATAAGACAATATTAGCACTCGCTGAGAGATATGAGACAGAAATTGTCGAAAGATTTTAGATAAGATTCGGCTTGAAACGCCACGTGGACGCTGGAGGGAAGAGAGGGGAGAAAAATAGGGAGAAACTGGATTATTTAAGCATATTTTAATGGAAACATGGAGAGGGGAGTAATATAATAGTGGGGCTGGAAACGACGGTGTGAACATGGGGTCGGCGAGGAGTTGAGATTCTATGGGACAGGGAGGAATTGGGGCGGGGGTGTTTGGGTTTCTAACTGCCGGGATGCTGCCAGTTGGTGGAGTCTCACGTCATCCGGAATGACGATCGGATATTTATTTTATTCTCGTAGCTCGACAAGCGAAATCCAATTTGGAAGGATGGAAAAATCGTCGCGATTCATCAGTTTTGTACGCAAATGAAAGCCCTCAATGTATCATCCATTCATTATCTGAGAGGATTTGGAGCATATCTCTTCATTTGTTTCTCGGAGCTTTCGCTCGTTTAGCTCTTCCCAACGCAACTGAATATGTTAATATATCTTGCAACGAATGGAAAAATATGATGTGGACGGCGTAACAACGTCATCCAAATAATCACATTTATAAAAACCAAGAGAGAGATGGAAAAATCCGAAATGCTCATTCTACTAAACACTCACAGAGAATATCACTGAAAGAATCAAGAACTCAGTCAGCAAAAAAGATGCTTGACTAAGCCTGTTTCACTAAACGCTGAGCAACAAAATGTCAGCATTAAACTTAGATTTAGACTTGTAAAAAACTTTTAATTTCCAAGTTACAAACATTTTTACTTTTGTTAAAATTAGTGAAAGTGATTCCTGGCTTACTCAAGAAAGTCGTACTAAGGTCTTCACTAAGACCTATGCACTTAGTACCAACTACTTACATATGCAGGTCAACCTCGAGAATTTCAAGTTTTCAAGGCTCAAAAGTTTCGAACTTCAGAATCTGCAGAAAATAAAAAATGCCTGGGAATAATTTCATATTCTGAACTAATAGGAAATTTTACCAATTTTAAAGTAAATCGAGATATTACTCAGAATTTCCACAGTAGTGAAGCATATTTAAAATTCATAAGTTTTATTATAGGTCGGAGGTCCAAGCTTATTGAAAAAAGGAAATTGATTATAGTACTGAACATAAAGAGTTTACCCAGACATACATGCTAATGGAAATATTTTTTTAAATAATAAAGATTAATTATAAAGAAATATATTATGATAAGTACTATTAGCACTATATCGGAAGGAATGCGGGATGACAAGTTACACACGGCATGCAATAGTCTCAGAAGAATAACATGGAATCCTTGAATGTTGAATAGATTCTTACTACATTGGATTATAAAATATACTAAAAGATAAAAAATTTAAAAGAAATCTAGCAAATATAGCCTCCTGTGTATGCATTTAAAGAAGCTGAAATGAACATTTTCTAACTCGTAAAATACTTGGGACTTTATCCTTGCCTCGGGCCAAACACGTGGAAAATACAGAGAATGCGGTGGAGTCATAAAAACTGTGGAACTTGTCAAGTGCATTGGGAATTATATTCTATTTTTGTCTTTCCATTCCCTCCAGGTACAACAAAAACTCCACCAGTAAAAATTAAGCAAGCACAAATTTTAAAACCCAAAATTCTGCCGTCCCTCCAACTTGGCGCCACACAATGGGATCGCAAACCAAGATACGGAGTATTCCGAATGATATTTTACAAAAAAAATATCCACGGAAAACAATAAACGAAGGAGCTGCGAAGGAAATTTCGGGCGGCGCCTTTACACGATAAAATGCAGGACGGGGAGGGTTCATGCGGGTGACCCAAAAACCATCCCACGGCTCATGGAAGAGGCAAGCGTGGAACAAACGGAAGTTGTGGACGGGGGGGGGGGGCCCTGAAGTCGGGGTGGAGCACGGTAGCGTCGACGACTAGTCGCGGGGTGGGAGCGCTTGGGGGTGGGGATGATGAGAAGGGTTGGGGGAGCATGAGGGCCTCCCGAGTGGGCCGTGGCGGTGGAAGGGCTCTTGGAAGACCTTTCTCCCCGAATATTCCTTCCCCACCACCGAACTCTCACTCCCGTCTCACTCACTCACGACTACCAACTGTGACTCGCCGACAACGTCGCGGTTCGAAATTGAATAATACATCTTGCCTCTGATTTCCCCAATGGCTGGCTGGGTTCCACACTCCTCGATTCAAAACAGTGGGACGCTACGCCGTCCCGTAAGAAGGTCAGCGTGGATTCTTTTGTTTATGCCACCGTGATTGTCCAAAAGAAATAAACGGCTCGCAGCACAAGTAAATGTGGGTCTTGAATTAATGATAATGACGAAAGGGAGTAGTGCACGGTGCACAGAAAGGTACTTCTCTAAATATTCAAGATTTCAGAATGGCAATAAAAATTCTGCCCTTGGAAGGGTAGCAATTTTTTGAAACATGACAATGATTTCATTAATAAACTCAAAAGAACGACGACACATTTTCAAATAATGGTTACTATCTTTTCATTCTGATTGGTTGAAATTTGTCTTCCGGAGGCAGATGAACTGTTTTTCCATGACTTTTGAGTGAATCTCCAGAAAATATACGTAGAACAGATTCACACGTACAAATTTCAAAATTATTTTTTAAATTAGCTTATGGCTGCCAGCGTATCCGCAATGATTGGAAGAGAAGTTACCTTATGTAAAAAAGACCATTTTTTAGGGTGCCTTTAACGTGTAACATCGTTCAGATGGAGTTCTCCATATTCTTTGCGTAACAAAATAATCATGCAGATATCCTAGTTTTTTTATTTTTGAAAACTTGGATTTTTACACTTTGGAATCAAACTCCACACATATGCTGTTTTGCGTGAGAAGCAAAGTTTATGGTATTTTCAAATAAACTACTCTCGTTGTTGGTTACAAAAAACACTGAAATGAATTGGAAAGGACTAAGAGGCTCCAAAGGAGCGTAAGTAACTTTAGCAATATTTCAATTTGTCACCTTGAACCAGATGTTTCAAGATCAATTTCTTTCATATCTTTAACCAGAATGGACAAATGACGATAAGCTTTTTCTTAACCTGCGGCTATTTCGAAAGAATAAAAATTTATATTTTATTACCAAAAGCATGATCGAGAAAGCCGTTACAGGTTTTAAGTCGGCAGCCCTTGACACTGTTAAGCACTGAAGAGGAAATCATATAACTTTTAAGGTATTTAATGACTTTGACATTCTGTTATGATTAATGAGCCAGATGCCTAAATAGAAGTATCCAACAATTTCCAAGGATAAGACTTCACGAAAAGAGCGTGGCTACTCCTAGACATTGGCGATGTAACCATTACACATTCATCTGCGGAAATAAACTGAAAACAGTTATTTGAAATGTTCAATAAAGGTTACATTTTCGATGATTTGTATTTGATGCGAAAAATCAATGTATTTCATGACGGAATTGTAAATTTCCATCTTTTCCAAAATAACAATCTCAAACCAAAATGCATTAATAAATTCAAATTAAATTTTGTATAAAAATTTCAACCTATTTTGTTTTGTATAATGACATTTTAAAATTGAGAATTAAGGGAATGAAAAATTCAATTATGTTACCATAATTTTTAATGAATTACAATGTTTGTCCTGTTAACTATCAGATATTTGGATGCAATTCAAAAATCAAATATACAACCGACATATTCTGAAGAGTACCCTCGAATATGTCGTCAGCTAGATCAACGTGAGCAGTTAATTATAATAATCCTCCGGTTGGTGCAACTAACAAATTCTACGGCGGGTAAAACACTTCTTATGAGCATATTTCCATTAGATTTGACGGCAATCTTTTATTTTCTCTTTCTCATATTGCTCGATTCACACGGATATACACTTAAAAGAAAAAAATGAATTTGAAAAAGATTAATTAAAACAAATATTTGGATGGTCCCAACCACTTCCATTACGGTACGGGGATTCTTGAGGGTGTGTGTCTCTATACATACGCATACACACTGAAAATATATATATGTACTCGTTTAAATGGTCAAAGATATACTCGAAAAGGGATAGAAACAAAAATGAAGGACAGACAAAGAAATATTGGGGGAAGGTGGGCTCGCGCAGATCACTGGTGCAAAAACGTTTCCTTGACCGGGAGTTGAACCACGAATCGCCGGGCAGATGTTGTTAACGGCTTGAGCTGTCCAGGAAACGTAAATTACACTGAAATCTGCTGGGGGTTTACGCAACCAACTTCAAGTTCCAAGTTCCAACCAAAATCAAGGTTCAAGTTCTGGTCGAGGAAATGGTTTTACACTGGTGATCTGCTCGATGCCGCCTTCTCCACCTCTCCTTTGTTCGTCCTTTATATGTGTTCCTATCCCTTTTCCTTATATCTATTTCCATGTAAATGAATATTTGTTCGCTACATGGCGGGTTTTCATGTTTGAATGTGTATATACTATATATATATATATATATATATATATATATATATATATATATATATATATATATATATATATATATATATATATATATATATATATATAACTTTTGGACGGCACAATATAACACAGAATAAAACAGATAACACGTAAAAGGACACTCACACTGTAGATGATTTACACAATAGATGATTTATACAATAGAACACAAAATAAAATAGATGACACGTGTAAGGACACTCATATTTTAGAATATTTGAGCTTTCGACCTTCTTAAGGTCAGTCTTTATATATATATATATATATATATATATACATATATATATACATATATATACATATATACATATATATATATATACATATATATATATATATATTAAACCATGAACACAGTACTGAACCCGAAGGTCGGTTTAGTAGGTGATGGTATAGCTCACCCACGTACTAAGCCCACCGGCGTGTGAATTTTCACACATCAGGGTAGGGGGGCCAGTTCCTTTCCCTGTGCCGGAAGATCTGGTACTCGAATAATCTAAACCGAGGATCGAAACTAGCTTGGGTGGAGCTGCAGGTGCCCAGAGTGCCTTGCCCGGGAATCGAATCCGGGACCCTCCGTTCAGTAGTCCAACGCTCCACCCTAACTGGACTACCGCGACCCCTTTATATTTATAATCAGGGTCTCAAAATCGATGAAGAACGTATTTAATTTGTGAAGAAATATTTACATGTTAGGTAACTCCACATTCACCTCACTATTCTCTTGAAGTTTCTAACGTGGCTACATATGTATTGGAGCTATGTGGGTGACAAACGTAGGTGACATGCGCCAAGAGTGAAAATGTCTTTCTGGATTCTAGTTCAACTTCCCCTTTGGGATATCGCGGTGACAAAGTCACTATGCAATGTAGCGAGCCAGTGTACCACTGCCTTACGGTGAACTCAAAACCAAAAGGGTTGTTACGAGTATTGGAGGAAAAGGACATCGATGACGAAAACGGGGCCGGCTGAGGGAGTAGACAGGAGCATTACCAATTCCAATGGATTTAGAAACGCCAGTTCAAGAAACGTCGGCGACGAACGGGATAAATCATATGCAACAGAATGGAACAAGTATTGCAGAAGGGAGTATGTCCATTCCCACTTCCTATTCAGGTTTATTTAATTCTAGGAGATAAATGAACAAAATCAAAATAAAATACTTTTTGTTACATAGCTGTAACATTTAAAGGGCATTAAATGTAAATTTACGTAACTTTCCATACTTATCTCTTCCTATAAATAAAAATTTCTAAATTATTAACAAATGAACTTTTGCAATAGTTAAGATATAACACATTGTCTCAGGCTTTACTTGGTGTAAGCCTTCCATACCAGGCATAAATGAAAGAAGACGACTAATAGTTAAGATATAATAAAGTACAACTGTGGGAAACGACAAATTAAATAACGCTGTATACTTGGAAATAATGAACTCGATTTTCCCTGATAATTATTCAATTCATTAATAAGCATTAAACCGCTGAGAAATATTAATTCACAAGTAAAAAATATACCTTAATTTTATCAGAAATTAGACATTATCCTACAGGCAAAAGATTCAAATAGAGCCAATGCTATCAACGTTGAAAGCATAGTGAATTATTATTTTTGCATCACAAACCTACTTCAACACAAGAATGCCCTTGTACGGTGTACGAATTCTGTGTAAATTGAATGAATGATTCAAAGGTAGTCAGGAGAAGCAAGAAAATATTACTTATACAGTATTAATGCAAAAAAATAGTAACTTTAGTATATCCATTGGAGCCAAATACTACTAGTATTTTGATGACAGGAGGGTTAATCGATAGTCCTCAAGATTTTCTCATCACTTCTCCAAAGAACATTAACAATGCCAAGTTCTTCAGTCCTTTTCGCGGGTAAAAATGGTGTTGCAATGAAATTCAGTGGCAGCAGATGACAGTGCGATCCCATGTACTCTATCCAGAGAATATTCAGGAAATAAGTGAAGTATAAGGGAATTAACATGGTCGGGGATTAAAGGTCGCTGACTCAGCAAATGGGCTAAAAGGAACACAAACCGTTTGCAATTTTGTAACTTCTCAAACATTTAAGACACTTAGTTGAAGACCTAATAATTTATTGAATTCGATTTCATATGAATCTACATATACATGTATAGTATAGCTTACAAATCCAAAAGGGTCGTGAGGGATAGATATTATAGAGATATTGACTGACAGCGGAACTTCTGTAATGTTATCCAATTGAAGCACTAGTAAAATTGAACAAGTTATTTCAATAACTGTGAGCAATGTTTTCAATTGTTTTGAACGCGACTAAAGCGTTGGAGAAAAGAATTCCATGCATCGGTTAGTTCATTAGTCCTATCGGTTTGTAAATTAATGGAAAAAACAAGCGACTCTAAGCCCTACCGAGGTCACTGACATCATAATTCGTAGTCAAAGTTACAATCGCCCGTCAAATTTTATTGACAGAAGAATCTACGACATGGAAACGCAGGTAACAGTCACTAATTTGCCTCATTTCCGTTAGCCGCACATGCGGTTAGTAGTGTGCCAAGATGTGAATGTGTCATGTAGAATTGAGAATTGTACAAGCAAGCAACAGCATGTGTCAAAAGCGAACAAGAGACAATCATCATTCTGAATCCCAGTATCTATTTCATTGAATTTTGAGGGTGACTCTTGGGAAAAGTTTTTTGAGAATCTCAAGAGGGAAAATTTTAAGTGTTGGTCGCCATTTTGAATGTCATCAAACGATGGTGTCCCATATTTCCTTCCGAATAATTAAGCGTCAAAAGTGCCACCTAGAGGAATATCATGAATGAACACACGACCTTCACTTGTCTCTACCCATTTATTTGCATTTGAAGCCCTCCAATGACATCGTATTTACAGTTACCCTCCCTCCTCTGTTTTTCACGCTTAATTTTCCCGAGGTACTTGGCATTATGGATACAGAAACCCTCCCACCGAAGAAATTAAAATCAACCTAGGTAGTCTGTTTGAAAGGAACAAATTACGCAACAACTACTTATAAGAGATGTTGATCGCTTATTCATACAACTCTATAATTTCCATAACCCATAAAACATCTAATAGAAATTCTGTTTAGCGGGCGGATTGCGTCGCTATTTAAATATAGCCTTGATACGCAATACAGCACTCAAGACGGCACTTAACGTGCGATGAAATTGTTATCATAGAACGAAAAAAGATATAACTTTGCATTTGGGTGTGTTAAAAAAAATCAATAATGGCATGGTTTAAACTTACTTATCAGTATCCGACACTCAGACATGAACGTTTTTATTTATTTGATATCAAAAATGTACTCTACTGTCATTGAAACAAGCCAATCAGTTTCTGCCTCCGTCATAAACACCTGCGTATTAACCTGACAACCGCAGTAAAGGTGCTTGAATGAAAAATCACCACTACGTGAATAATTGCTATCTTCACCTATTAGACCATGACATTCGTAAGGCTGAAAATACTGAAGAGCCTCAAACTTATTATTTAACGTTTACTCAAAATTCAACGAAGAAAAACAGTCCACTTTAGCTTACTTATGTTTTTATAAATTCCAATTATTTAACTTCCTTGAGCAGAATTAGTCCTCAGAACATCGGTGTCCTTCCATGTAGTGTTCCAGAGTGACAATTCTTTGAGGAGATTACAGGTGCTGGGAGTCACTTCCCCGGAAATTACTTGAAACAAATCCGCGCGTGGTTACTAGAGGATGAGTAAACCGTTCACAACATTTACAGAGGTCAGAAATATCCCTAAATGGATCCGCTAAAAGGCAGCGAACTTTGGCAATTCACTGGGTGTCCCAGTCGTCGAATTCATTTTCCTAATTTCTGTGGAACCCTACTACCGTATGACATTAGGGTGTTAGTATGTACTCTTTCCGCCGCGATGATTAGGACTGCTTCCTCGAGTTTGATTTTTGGCATCTGGCAAATTCTCCTCGCAAACTAGGAAGAGGAAACCAGGGCGAGAGTAAGACCTCGCACCCTGGATTATCTCCTCGAAAACGTCTTGATTTCTTGTGACATGTAGTTAGTTTTAAAGCCAATATATGTCGACTTACGATAACTTACGAACAATATGGCCTGCTTGATTCCGCCTTCCCCACATCTCCTGTGTTCGTCCTTTGCGTGTGTTCCTTTCCCCTTTCCTTATATCTATTTCTATGTGAATGAATATTTGTTCGCAGTATGGCGGGATTTCGTGTTTGAATGTGATTTGGCCAATGTGGCTCGTCTCTTCTTCTGGCTATGCGTGCCATGAAACGCATTGTTCCTATCCTTTATGATGTTGTATGCTTGCTAGCCTACTGTCCTTTCTTCTTCTTGTGTGTTGTCTATTTCTCCTTTGCTGGGCGAAACAGCTCCCTAACGCCATCTTTTGGTCAAGTAATCGGAGAACTTGGGCGCTTTCTAAGATCGCAGATCACAGTGTAAATTAGATTTTCTCGATAGCTCAAAACCTGGGACGTGTTCGGCGGTGGTGCCATTACAGACATAAATCTCATCCTGAACCCTGAACTTAAGGCTCTTTCCGAACTTCAAAACTCTAATTATGACTACTTTAACCGTGGGTTTCATGCAATAAGAACAGCGAAAAAAATTCCGCCAAAGGTATACCAGCCATGGTGGAACGGATGTGGCTGCCCCCGGAGCCGGACTAACTTCGTCAGTGGCTGAAGAGTTGCTTTACATAATGTGTTTCAAATTAATCGATAACCCTCACCATATATAATTTATATCTTGTGAACCTTGCCTCATTATTTCCTTCAACAATATTGCATATGATCACAATTTTATATGCAGATATATGAATGAATGTCTACATATGTATGTGTGCATAAGTTTTTTATGTTTATGTGTATATATGTGTATGAATATATAGTATTTATACATATGAACCATGAACACAGTAATCAACCCGAAGGTCGGCTTAGTAGGTGATGGTAGAGCTCACCCATGTACTAAGCCCGACGGCGTGTGAATATTCACACATCAGGGTAGGGGGCCAGTTCCTTTCCCTGTGCCGGTTATGGTTTACAGGAAGATCTGGTACTTGCTTGGGTGGAGCTGCAGGTGCCCAAAGTGTCTTGCCCGGGAATCGAACCCGGGACCCTTCGGTCAGTAGTCCAACGCTCTACCCACTAGACCACCGCGACCTGCATTTATACATATATTTATATGGGAAAAAATATTCTCTAACCAAAATCTATAAGCTAATATTATTTACAATGTGAACACTTGCTGTGTCACGCATGAACTGCACCAAATTAAAATTAATTGAATCATAGCCCAGGTGGTTAGTGCATCCGCCCGGCAAGTACAGAGATCCGGTGTTCAAGGTCCGGTCGAGGAAAATATTTTTACATTAGTGATCTGCTTGTTTCCGCCTTCCCCACCTCTCCAGTGTTCGTCCTTTATGTGTGTTCCTTTCCCCTTTCCTTATATCTATTTCTATATTTTATATATATATATATTAAACCATAAACACAGTAATGAACCCGAAGGTCGGTTTAGTAGGTGATGGTAGAGCTCACCCCCGTACTAAGCCCGCCGGCGTGTGAATTTTCACACATCAGGGTAGGGGGGCCAGTTCATCCATAGAGATGAAGAGGGACCTGATATAGATTAGGTTGCTGGATTGGGTTTTGTTTGGAGTTACAAAATGTTTATTTGATAGTTGTGTCCATCCAAAACCTACCTTAACCGGTAGATTACCTTGTAGCTCCAAACAAAACCCAATCTAGCAACCTAAACTACATCAGGTCCCTCTTCATCTCTGTGTACTTCTTTCCTTCCTTCATCCCATCCAACATCCCTATCCTGTTCCTACCCTTTCCTCGCTTGCCCAACATTCTCCCCTCTATTACCCTCTTCAACATACCACTAGCGCTCAATACGCCTTTCATCCATTTTTCCTGCCTCCATAGGATTTCTCTCAATAAACCCCTCTCCTCACCCACCATCTTTAGTACTTCCTCATTTGTTTTCCTTTCGGTCCATTTCACCTTCTCCATTCTTCTCCACACTCACATTTCAAAAGCCTCCAATCCACGTCCATCCTCCTGCTTCAGTGACCACGTTTCCGCGCCGTACAAACCTACGCTCCATATCAGAGTTTTTACGAGTCTTTTCTTAACCTCCCTACTCAACGTTCCCGTCATCAACTCCCTCCTCCTTGAGAAAGCTTCCTTGCCTAGCGCAATTCTTCTCCTAAAGAGTTCTGTTCCTAATTCCACTTGAGAAAGGTGGTTGCACCACCGAAAATTCGAGAACCAGTGAGTCCCTCTTTTATATGTTTTAGTTTCTGTGTTTGTGTTGACTATTTAGTGAATTTATATTATATATATATATATATATATATACACACACATAAATATATGTATATTTTTTATGGAAACGTGTACATTGAAGCGGAAGGATAGACGTAGATTGGAGGTTTTTGAAATGTGGGTGTGGAGAAGAATCGAGAGAACATGAAATAGACCGAAAGGAAAACAGATGAGGAGGACGTACTCGGGATGGTGGGCGAGGAGAGGGGTTTGTTGGGAGAAATTCTATGGAGGCAGGAAAAATAGATGAAGGACGTATTGATCGGCAGTGGAATGTTGAAGATTGTAATAGAGGGAAGAATTTTAGGCAAACGAGGAAAGGGCAGGAATAGGATACGGATGTTGAACGGGATGAGGGGAGGAAGTACACAGTGATGAAGAGGAACCTGATATAGAGTAGGTTGCTGGATTGCATTTTGTCAGGAGTCACAAAATATTTATCTGATAGTTGTGTCCATCCAAAAACCTACATTTTCCGGTAGAGTACCTTATAATCATATATATATATATATATAATTATATATATATATATTACATTTGGGGTCACTTGACTTTTGTCGACTTTAAGGCATATTTTAACAGCATTTATTTATAAGTGTGGATGACACATATTATCTGGTTTATATATGCTTAGTTCATAAAAAATACAACTTAAACATATATTAATCGAATACTAGAAACAAATTTTATACATGTCCACCAATGAGAATGAATATTTATTTGGGGTTCTAAAACTATTATAACTATTATTACGGTAATATTCTGACAATTTCCGAATTATAACCAAATGATAATACATCACAACAATTCAAATTCTTACCCCTTATTCATTAATAAACGTTCATACCAACATAAGGAAATTCAAGGTTAGAAACTTAAGCTTATCCGTCATCCTATTAAGAAAACAACCACAACGTGGTGAATAAAGTGAATTAATAAAATTAAATGGATTGATACTGTAAAAACTCTCGATTCATAAATAAAACTTTTTAATAAAAACATAAATAAAAATTTATGAATACGCTGGTAAAAACCAGCGTATTCATAAATGTAACAGTTTCAAGCTTAACTATGTGGAATCCCAGCATGGTGAGGGTAAAAGAAAGAGAAAAGAAAACTTTGCACTTCAACACACTTTTAATACAACACGACCATGGTTTCGATGCTGCGCACCATCATCAGGTCCTGATGATGGTGCGCAGCATCGAAACCATGGTACTGTTGTATTAAAAGTGTGTTGGAGTGCAAAGTGTTTCCTATTTCTTTTACCCTCACCAGTGTATTCATGTTTTCGTTTGGCATGGACAAGCGAATGAAAAACAGCATTTCACTTGTCACTAAAACGAACAGTAAATGGAGAAAATTAGAAGCGCTTGACGAAAAAAATATTCGGACGGAATGAAAATTGTTTTCCGTTCGAATAAGCACATAAAACCGCAAGATAAAAAATAATGAGTTTATATTTTTTAACGATTTTCAGACGAGAATATTAGCATGGAAAATGGTGAATTCCTCGTTTAAAACTTGGATATGGATATATGTTCAGAGTTGGATATGTATATAGTACAGTCGAGAGTTTCCGCCCCTCAAGGAGCAAATGCAAACTGAAAACTTGCTCCCCTTCCCTGTCGCCAACTGTCTCTTGGTTCGGTTCCCATTCCACCTCGCTCTCCCACGCTCACCACCCCAACACCTCGTCTGAGCCCTCCCCCTCCCGCCCCTCCCATTTCCACCCCACCATCCGACACAGAAGGCATCAGCACAGGCCAGTAAATCTTACGACCCGCCAACATCATCGGATTGGCAGGCCGCCGCGAATTCATTGTCCTACGGGTGACCCTGGGATGTTGTGTGCGAGTGTGTCCGTGTGGACGCTCTGGAAGACATCCGAGGAGATGAGACGGTTAGGCTACGTTTGTTCGAAGAAGGGGCGGGACCGGTGAGGCGTTCGTAATATATTCAGGACATTTGGGCTCTTCGAAATGACCAAACAGGCCTCTTCAACCAGATATAAATAGGTACAGGACGGTAAAAAGTGGCTAGAAGGACGCTTTATATTTGTATATTTGGAGGTGCATGTGTAGGTTAGTTGGTAGTTTGTGTGTTTGCATGTGTGTGAGTTGTGTGGGTTGTTTTGTTTGTGGATTGTATAAATTTGTGGCTTTTGCATGCGGTTTTTTCTTAATTACGGGCGCTGCCCTATCACCCCCTGCCACACGCCCTTACGGAGGCTTGGGGGTATTTAGAAGATGTAGAGGCATATGCTGCGTAAATAATTGCACTTACGCTTTAAATACACGCCATGAAAATAGCCAATCATTCTTGGTTATTCCTGCGTGAGCATGATTCCAAAGGACGAAAAGAATTAAAACTGCATTTTCCATATCATTTAAATTGACCAAAGGTTTATACTGCACAATATATCTTCATAAAGACTGTATAATTCTCGCATTAAATTCTAATGAACAAGAAAAACTTGACCGGAGCCATGAGTGAAGTGCACGTTTAAAAACTCCGCAAGAAATTGAGAACCTGTACTGAACATTTTATTCAATTTAAGTTTCACCCTAATTGAAAATAATTTGACAAAATGACACCAAGTGCATAAAAAATAAGTTTATGGTCATAGATGATCCTTTCCATTTACGATACTATAAAAGTCCATAAGAAACATAATTCACACTCAATTGAAACCACATTTTATGTCCAGATGATACCCGTTAAGTATATTACCTAATTATTTTGACCACTGATATATAAAATGAATTTCCACAGTAATAGCTACTATAAATTCTGATTTACATATTGTGTCGACTATTTCAAACTTTCCAACCGAAACAAGAAAACCAGTCATCTTAGGATAGCATGCTTTATGCTTCTTGAACTAATTGTTTGAAAAAACAAGTCAAAGTGACGCTTTCATAAGTTTTTCTCAAATAACAATATTCCGCTGCCATAAAAAATAACTTCTTTATAATTTTCTCTGATCCATTAAACACAGGGTACATAGCTTACTTTTTTCAAAAGCAAAACATCTTTAAAAAACTAAATTATGTTGCCGCACCATGTACGTATATTTCGATGGCTTCACACTCTTAGTGAATTAGACAGCCATCTTAAAAAATAATCATTGTTACAATCTCTGGCTGTCAAAAAACAAATGGTAAAAAGTGATATACGAGAAAATATTACTTACACTTAACGGGTTCGAATCCCGGGAATGGCAGGATTTTTTAGAGATAACCCGATCCCTACTTTGGGTGCTATGAAGTGGAGCTCTTGAAGCGGAGAACCCCGTCCGTCGGAAGGGACAAAATGTTGATCCCTTGGCGCTTTTCGTTTATAGTTGGCTAATTTTCCACGTCCTGGGTTTCTCTACATCATTCTTCCATTGCTGTAATATCCTAACTCCACCTAAGTACCCACATATCCCTAATGGGGCCAATCACTTCAGTTCTCAGTCGCCTCCCATTATGGCTACAACTATGATTACTGTATATGTCTTAACTCATTATAAGATCTTATCTTGGAGATATTTGAGGCCAACATTTAGTGGAATTCCACTGAAATGCACAAGGAAGAATCAAATACCTTCGGATTTCCACCAACTATGAGAAAACACAGTAATTGGATTCTTCCTTGTGCATAACATTTTATTAGCGAGCCAGCAGCGACGCCATGATGATAACTTGATAAACTTAAACTTTCAAGGTTTTTTAAAAGAGGATGAGCATTTATCGCCTATGAAATCATGCACTCACCAATAAATTAATATATTAGCTAGATACATTTTGTGAACGGTTCAATAACAACAACAATGATATAACAGTCACTTTGGAGACGATATAATCAAAACATAAACAAAACAATCTTAAAATTGCGAAAAAGGTTTTATGTGTTTTTTCTCATTTCACGTGCTGTTAACATGTGTAAGATGGCCATACACATGGGCATCTTACTTGATGATCAATATTTAACCGACTTAAAAGGAGCTTACAGACAAGGACAGTTTGTCGATGGGAGCAGTGAGTGGCAAGAACATTAATGAAGGAACAAAAACAAATTCAGAAGGTGAGAAATCTTATATGTAGCGCATTTTGCTCATTAAATTAATACCATTATGAAAGTAATGCAAAATTCAATAAGGAAAAGGAGTGGTATTTACTTGTGTATTCCCCGCGACGAAATTCTACCATATACGAGAATCGTAGAATCTTAAATTTGCATTTATGACCAATAAACGAAAATATGCCGCAAGCAGATAGGTATATCTCTAAGTACTAGGTTGAAATTGATACGTAAATATGACATATGTTTTATTTCGTAAGGTGACATATGTTGAAGGAAAATTTTTAAAAATGAATTACTACTTTCAATATTTTTCCAAATAGTGTTATCATCTATGCTCAAATAAACGAATGTAGTACTAAGAAATTAGACATTTTTGAGGCGCCCGACACTGATATTAAAATTTTGGCCAAAATGAGAACAGACGTGTATTCAATGATTGTATTCCAATGATAATATGCAAAAGGCAGCGAAACTTTACCGCTTTAAAAAATAAGGAATATACTTTCTTCAAATTTTTATTTGGCCTGATATTGAAATAACTATTTTCTTATATAAACAACTATTTTCTTTCAACAGGTAGGTTGATAATTATGTCTTACAATTGCAAGGACGAGGCACAATTGGTATCAGACAAGAATTTAAAGTAAAGTGATGAGTCTATTCATAAACTTGAACCATAATCTTCAGATTTCGGAGTAATTTCGAATGATTGGGAAATAATCAGAAGTAGAGAAGCTCGTAAATATTAACACAAAGTTCTGCCTAAAATTATATATTCAGTGGTGCATAATATGATGCTACAAACATGCGACCTTCTAAGTGTTGAAAGCCCATGGGTTATTATGAAGCTGGCTTGAATTTGAAGACATAATCTTGCAAGAGTATTTTTAAAACCCTTGCGATGACACCTTATTTAATTAAGGGTTACACAAGCAAAAATAAATGCGGACAGTGTAAATTTACAAAACTTTTCGAGCTATTGGCATTTATTAAAAATGAACGCATATTATGGAAACCTCCAAATAATCCTATGATTTACAATGAAATCTTCTAGAAAGGCGCCAGGAAGGGATACCCAATAAAGAAGAGAACCACGATGGGGAGGGAGGTGAAATTCAGACGCATTCATCTTTGGACAGGATTCCCACGTATTTTTCCAAATCTGGTGGACCCCTGGGATTACCGCCTAGGTTGGTGTTTACATTTGGAGCAATTGAAACACGAGAAACAAATAGACAAGATGAGAAAATAAGGACGACGAAAAAAATAATAGGAGAAGAGACGTCAAGGAAGGTGGAAGAGCAGAAGCCTAAGAAAGGTACCTCCAGTGTTTGGTTGTTTTATTCATTAAAATATAATTTCTCAATTCTTTCCGCGATTAGTGGTAAAAAACTCTAAAGGTTGAGGATCGACAGTATTATCATTACGTCTTTGTCAGAATACCAATCAAAAAACAGAAGAAACTCTATTTGCTTTCATCATTACAGACAAAATGTAAAGAATTTGACAACTTTATCATAGTCTAAATACAAATTAACGCCAGCGATGCCCCTACGTCACATTAAAACGTCTCAAAACTTGAGAAATAAACGAAAATCAAAAATGCCCATATCTGGTTCATCTATGATCATCATACCACAATTCTCACCCTATAAGACCCAAGATGTTTGTACCTAAGAAATCTCTCCCAATTACAATTTTCTCCGAAATTCAGCTCGAAAAATGCAATTCTCGCGCAAATTATGGCCAACCATTGGAACTTTTTAAATTGGAGTCTGTACCACTACACTTTTCCACTGGATGACTAACCATCATTTATTTACCAAACGAGCCGCTTTATTAAATATAGGCATCCGTTGACAGTTTTCAAATGCAAACCGTTTGACAGCTGTTCCTATGCCTCGGTGAAGTCGAAACTTTCCACAGTATGCGATCATCGTCGAGGTGAGGGAACTCATGAAAAGGCACATATCTGGCTACTTAAATTTTGAACTTCCCAGGATCAACGCCGCCCGATGAACACCAACATCCGCCCAACTTCCAGAAAGGCGCTGCACTTTTCTACGATAAACGAATGCATTATGACCACAAAAATTCAATACACATTCAGGTGTGTCCTATATGTGTCTTCCACTAGTTTACACGTAGAAAACATATATTCACCACAGTTGTGCGTTTCACTCAATTTCCGATAAAAAAAAACAAATTTGGGTAAAATCAAAATTTGATTCGCAAACATGAACTCGTGTAACACAACTACGACTCCTATTAGCATTAATCAAGTGTAAACAGATTTTGCTGAAGAGCACACAGCCTCAACGACAAACCCTGAAGAGAAAGAAATAGTCGATTACAAATTTAATCACGAAATCAGGAACTTCGACCGAAAAAACAATTTATTGAAAAAATAATAATGCTCACGGATTAAATTTTATCCTTTTGCTTCTGTAGATATGGGAGAGAAGATTACTTTTGAAAACAAAAATGACCGACCGCAAGATGTGGCCGTGCAGACGGAGATTGGAATGGACGGAATCAAATCCAAAAAACCACGGATCGTTGAACTAGGAATAAGGATGGCTGATTCTTCGGAAGAAGTCACAGACGGAGCAGGAAAAGTCGCGTGGATCTCGGAAAAGGACTCCAAGGGAGAGGTGAACTACAGCAGTTGTAAGACATGGAGTGTTTCTGATAGAGGTACAAGCGAAAATGAGAGCCTTCCCCCGGGGAAAGAAGATGGAAAGGCGCGAAGGTTTACTTGGCTACGAAAAAATCCAACCGCTGGATCGGGGATGAGAACCACGGCAAAGAGTAAATCAGTTAAATTCAAAGACGACCAGGCGGATAGGAAAAATAAGGCCCACCCTAAAGACACCGACGGCGGGGCGAGGAAAAGCAAATGGACCGTGTTGCCGCAAGGATCCTACGCACCGCTGAGTTTTGCAGACGAACTCAAGAAAAAAATTGAATGGGGTGGCGTGATAGACGAATTGAAGGTTCGGATTAAGGATTCAAAAGAGGCACAAAATGAAAGCAGAAAAGAATACGAGGAGAGCGAAAGGTATGTTGCAGAAGACTCTGAAGAGGAATCTGAGGAAATGGGCAAGCTGAGCCGCGAGGAAGAAGGGAGGTATCTGTCGCAGACTAACGATAAGGAAGACGAGAAAGAAGCACAATCCCCAGAAAATGAAAATGACAACACTGAAATAGTATACAAAACAAGTGATAAGGGTGATGCCATTTTTCACACAGCAGTCAAAAAAGAGTTAAAAAGGAAATGCTCAGACATGGGTTTGAGTAGCTGGGTGGAAAACGAGGATTATCTCAATGGTGAAATTGAAACGGAAAATGACAGTGTGAAAAAAAACAGGGAGTCTGAAGGCGTTGATCACGTATCTCGCGAAACAAGTTTAAAACCAGAAATTCCGATCAAAGAAGAATTAGATAAGAAAGGAACAAGGAGAAAGAAAATGTTTAGAAAAAGCTCGAAAATCATAACTAAACCTAGAAAATTTAGTACAGAAGAAGTCAATAGAGATGTACAGATGACACGTGATTTGAAGGAAGCCGAAAGCAAAGATGAGGAAAAAGGATTAACAAATGAAGATTGGAAATCTGAACACAAATTTCATCCAAAATCTTACGCCGATGAGCATTTCATTGAAGAAGAGGACCCATATAATGTTAAAGATCAAAATGTTATGGCATTATACGAGGTGGAATACTTCTGGAAAACGAAAAAGATCCGTGAGACCGACGGGTCGCTTAACTTGGGGAAAAATGTTCAAATTCTAACGAACACCAAGGCAGAGGACTGCCATAAAAGTACCAATGACATAAACAAAATATGTGAAAACACTTCAGAGGAAGAAAAATATTATGTCGAACAGAGTCACAGAACAATATACTTACGAAATACCAGGAATATGTCAAATGATAGTTTAATTTGTACAATTAATGAAACATCTGATTCTGAAAGATCTTTAAATTACAGGAAGACAAGAAAGAAACAGCAAAAGTCTTCAATTAGCAATGAAAACCCTGAGACAAAGTCTAGAACGATAAATAGCGATGAAGATAATGAAAAAAATAGAAATGTTGGCAATGAATCAGAGTTAGCTTTAACGGAATATAATGAAAAAAAGTATGGAGTCCGGGTCAACCAAGGGCTAAGTTTTTTAGAACAAAGAGGAAATGCAAAACAAACAGAAAAATTCCCATATTATATTCCATCGAGTTTCACTACAGTAAATATGCAATGGGAGAGAGAAATTGGTAACAAACATCAAATTAGTGAATGTAAAAGTCAGAAGACTGTAGGCACACCTTTTGACGATGTAAGAAGATTATCAAAAATGAAAGATTCCTCAGAATATGACGAAAACGAGAGAAACCTAGTGAAGGAGGAGAATTACCAAATGCAAGAAAGTCGCTTGCAAAGTGCAATAAACGAAAATATGTATGTATCTATACAAAATCATTTACCAAGGGTAAAGAGCAATAGAACCATCGAAAGAAAGAAAGAGATACAATCTCCGAATATTCCGGAAATTAAACACCAACAAAAAATAATAATAACTAGGAATGACGGTCACGAAAATAATGATTACAGCCCCGGCACTAAACGCATTCAAAGTGTAACCGGTTTGGTTTTCTGCCCAGAAAATTACAACTATACGGATGAACATTCGCGCAGAGTAATTAGGATTGACGAAAGTCACTTGAGAGGGCACCGTTCCAATGAAGCTAGGATTGCAGGTTCCAGTTATAAAAACCAAACATCGATAAGAAGAAGGAATAGCAACTTACCCTCAGAATCCAATACAAATGATCCATTAATGCTGCCACTAAATCTTGTTTATAATAATAAAAATTACAACACTAAACATTCTGCTCAAAGGCAAAACAGCAAAGAAGAAATAAAAGCCATATGTAATGAAAAGAGTGGCATACCAATTGCCAAGAAAGATATTTTATCGCATGAAGACAGATATTTGACAAAAAGGAATTCGATGTCAAATGGGAAGAATAGATATCAAGATATAACAAAGGAAAAACTTGAAAGGAAAAAGAGTAGAAAATTACAAACGGAGGAATACACTGAAGGCAAAGAGTTAGAGGGTGAAACGTCCCCGAGAGTTCAATATAGAGGGTTCAAAAACGGTAAAACTCCACGAAAAAATGAAGGATTACCTCTGAAAACGGAGAACTTAGAGGTAAATAATGACCAAAACAGAGAAAGAGAAGAGCAGCTTGGTGTATTTCTCACACTCACAGCACTCACTAATATAGCCGATAGTTTGATGCCACACAGTTACGTAAACCTTAGTTCGGGAGGCAGTACTAAAGAGATTACGGGATCAAATGTTAACGTGAAATCGGGTAATCGAAAGGGTCAATTTCCTGGCGGCAACCTTTTTTACAGACACTTAGGACCGATGAAAACCGTCGGGCAAGGGCAAGCTGTTGTTGAATCTAAAAGATCATTCAACGAATTCCACATTGATGGAGCTAGGTTCTGTAACCCTCCAAAAAAACCCGATGGAGGCCGAACGAATTCAAACATTTTCATCAAGTGTAGCCCTGGGTCTGACGATGGTTCATTATCGAGAGACACAGACGAAATAATGAAAACGGAATGCGCGATCCATGCCGACGAGTTCTACTCTGGCCATGTCAAACGTTCACCGTCCGAACGCACATCAAAGGAGAGTCTTAGCTCGGCGAATGGGACACGGAATATCGAAACAATTTTAAGCAAAATAAAATCGACGCCCGTTACACTTTGTCCTGAGATTCCAGTTTTTCAGCGACAGCACACAAAATCTAATAACAAAAGCACGAATGACAACTCAGGGCCGATAACGGGCGATATATGTTTAAGTGCACCAGGAACGAAAAAAATGTCACAAAATCAACAAAATAAGATGAAATTTTCAGAAGATGAGGGTATATCTTACCATGGCTGGGAAAATGATACGACCGAGGGTGCTGTGCACAAGAAAAATATTCCGAGAAACTTGAAAAAGAAAGTGAAACCTAAAGATGAACTCTTGCTTGCGGGTGCTGCTGAAGACAACGAGTTTCCTAAGGTATATTCGGAGGAAACAGGAACAAATTCAGAGGGCGGCATAGGAAGCACGGATATTTCACGAGGGCACACGACTTCCAGTCGAGTACTCAGGTTACCCAATTATTCTGTGATCACCCAAGTCGGCAACAGAGACCAAACGCACAAAGTAACAGGCAAACCGCCCATTTGTGGCACGGCGCCGAAGAAACAGAGGGAATTTGGGAACCTCATCGGGAGACCGAATGGATCTCATGACTATGCGGCGACGGAGCAACAGCGGCAAGAATGGCGAGGGAGTAATGCATTTGAAGGACAACATGAGAATGTAGAGCGAGAGAGCAGCGTGGGCGAAGTGAAGGAAACCTCGAACGGAGAAGATTCTTCCGGGTCCACTGTATTAATATCTCATTCTCTCCTCAGAGACGCTGGAGCAACTGGCAACGTCACGGAGTCCAGTACGTCAACTACAGAGAGTGCACAGGAAGGTAGGAAAATATTTTGATACATTAGATGAAATCAATACAATGGGGTTGAAGTGGAAACGCAGTAAGGTTTTGGCTTCTTTTCGTTTTCTCATAGATTAGGATTCATCTATTACAGAATATTTTTCAACTTATCTGTGTCAATTTATTTTGTCCTCCGACGCTTCGCGTGCTATGCTAGGCGCTTCATCAGGGAAAAAATTCTTGATGATATACCTAACCAGCAAAAAAATACGAAACGTCGGAGAAAAAAATTAATTAACACAGAGAAACCGAAAAAAGTCTATATATAAGGTTTTGGTTCCTAATGTATGGTAATATCGAAAAAATAAATGTTAATAGGTAAGGTTTTATAGTTTGGTGATTGTAACAAAATACACAAATGTCGGTCTGTCTCATTGGTTTTGTAGACATTAGCGCATTCAAAATTACTCCTGTGAATGAGCATCTGCGCGAGTTTTAATATCATAAAATGTTTCCCAGCAAAAACACCGTATTGCTCATCGTGGTTGTCATTTCAGGTAGAAAATGTTTATCAATCTATAGATAACTGATTCTTAATTGATACTGTCGAAATTCATCTGAAAATTAACAAGGAATAACTTTCAAAACTGTTTGTAAAAAAAGAATTTTTCTTAAAGTTCATTTTTAGCTCTTTCTCGTAAAAAGGAGTCATATGCAAAATAAAGGGTAAAAAAATATATGCAATGGCTTGTACGTGTAATGTTTTTTCTACCACGAATTCGCGGTTTGCGTAGATGAATCATCTAGCAGAATCAATTTCAATTTTCTCCGTAAAATTTCCTAATGGCCTTTCTCTTAAAACTCTAATCCAGCTAGAAGTGCCTCAAAAAAGCAAGAAAATACGGAGGAATATTGAGGTTCCTGTATTTTAGAAGGCTAGAAAGCAATAAAAGCCAGAGAAACCCCAGAGTTAATCTCAAATCTTCGGGACAGTTGAGATATTCCAAAGGATGATATACCATATATAGGGCAAATAAAACTCAGCAAATTTCCATTTTAAAACATTTTTGACTGTTTTTTGGATGGAAAACTAAAGCAAAAATGTATTATATACCTGTATAGTTTCTCATAAAAAGCGAATGATATCAGTAAACCCTGACAGCCAACAATACTTAATTATCTATCTTATACCTACTCATATTAACTTTTCTAATAAACAGGATATTGAACAGTGTCATGAATTAATCACCTGGAAAAATTATGGTTAGAACAGCATTGAAAATAAAAATTTATTTCAATGTTAGTTTGTATCTCGATTGGTTATTTCTGATCTTTTGCTCCCTGTGAAGTACAGTAAAGGCTCCTGACGGAGGAAAACCTGTGAATACTTTTTAAGGGCATTAGTACTTTGAGTATTTGGAACATGTGTCTGGTGGTTAAAGAGATTTAATTTGCTTTAGCTTAATAGTGCTTTAGCCCAGGACATTACGAGTCTATTGATGCACACATCTTTCATGCTACATTTCAGAAACTCAAACACCACGCAGTACAACTAAGAATAAGCCCACTTTTGACAAAATGTCGGAGATAATACAGGATGCATCCCACAGAAACGTAGATCAAGTATGGCCATTTGCCACAGACAGCCAGGGAACAAACAATGGAGACCCTTTGGCAAGTACAGTACACACTGCAGACGCCAAGAGGAGAGTTAATTCAAAACTGTTAAGATTGACAGAGAATATGTCAAAACTCTCCATCATGCAAGAGAATGTAACGAAATTGCAGCTACCCAAAGCAGAATCAAAAACTGATGTAATGGTTAGTAAAGTCATTCCTGTATTTCGCATCTGTATGCACAACGTTAGCAACGGGATGCATACAGGGACGTCAAATGAGAAAATTGTAAACATAATTATTTAAAACCTTTGAAAAAATAACTATAATCATACCAAATGACTCAATAATTTTTCTGAGTAGATATAAATATTTTTCATGAAAAACATGTTTTAAATTGTGTATTCAGGATAGACATTTCCGGACAGCGACCCCACCTTTCACTATTTAGTAGTTACTGAAAATAAAATATTTCTATTTTAAAGGATGGAAATTTCATTAAAAGTCAAATGCCTGTCATTATCCAATGAGATTTATTTCAAAAACCGCATCTATTAATACAGCAGTGTGCACTAATTAAGAAACTAAGACCCTTTTATTACAGGGTACGAAGCAAAAAGACAGCCAAGAAAGAGGAAATCGCGATAAAAGCAAAACAACAAGTCCAGATGCCGCAGTGCGGTTCCTTCCTGAGATCAAACCACTGAGCTACCACCAAACCGAGATTTCCAATGCTAATAGTTTCCATTCGGACGTGAGCGCCAGCGAGAGCGCGCGAGGTACGAGGAAGAGCCTGACGACGTCCGACGATATCTCGATTCGTAGCGGAGAGTTAGACAGACTACAGGGGCAGATAGAAGTCCTGGAGGAGAAATTCTTAAAGCTGCTGGATTATGTGGAGAGGAAGGAGGAGGAGCGTGAAAGGGACTCGAAAAAGGAGATGGAATATTACAGGAAGGAAGAAAAGAGAGAAGAGGATAGGTGCGAAAGGCGATCAACCAAGCAGGTAGTTATACCTGAAAAATTATTATCGCTAATCTTAGAGTTTAAGTTTATGTAAATACTGGGCATGAAACTTAAAAAAGAGTTTCGCATATTACATTGGTAAGTTTTCACCAAAATTAAGTTCATTTGAAGTAATATTGAACACTAATTCATGAGGACTATAAATAAATGGTTAATTATCTAACACGAATATACGTACGAGTCTGATAACCCTTGTATCTATTCCATTACATTATTATGAATCTCACGTATTTTATTTTATAGTATCCAATGCATCACATGCATGGGACTGTGCAACAATGTAGATGCTTCAAATGCAATGAAATAAAAATGCCGACAGGGTATTTGAGTTTCTAGTGTTTCAAAAGCGCGTGAAAAAAAGTGTTACGCTGCTTTGATAATTACTTTCACGATGATTAACAGGGTAGCGCCTTAAAAAAAATATATGATGAAATCAAAATGTTTGGAATGGAAAATTGAATGCCCCTTCTTTGCACCGTGACAGAAAATCAAGGAATACGGCCTAGTGAATCAGCGTTTATGCATTGAAAGATCTCTTCGACCAAATGGGAACATAGAAGCACAATGCATTTCAAAACCAATGGATAACGAGGAAATGTCTGATTTAAAATCAGTGACTGCGAGCCAGGTACAGGGAGAGAAGAAATTTCCAGAAAAAATAGCCTCCTCTCTGACCGTCAACTCGGAGACAAAAGCACGGTCCTCGACTTCCAGCATCTGGGACAAGATACGTAGGAAAAGTAATATTGAAAACTTTACTTTATTTTCAAAACTTGATTCAAATTATGAGTCAACTAAGAGGATAACATGTAAATTAAGACAAACTCGATTGTATTGAATTAGTCTTATGGCGAATGAAAAGTCTTTCGCAGTATTGATTTGTTAGATTATGTATCACTTATCATCACTCTAAAATTGGAACAATCAAATTCCCAGTATGGGTAGTGCCGAGTTTATCCATGGTTTTAATACAATTTAAAAATGTAAAAAATACATAATACACCAATCCTATGATATCGAGTCAGGTTCTATTGTAGCCACTTTACTTATATTTTTAGCGTGCTTTGCTTGCCAATGCATATGTGGTTTGAAAGAAAATAACTGTCTTAGAAATAACAATAAGAAGGAGAAACATCAATCTAACGGTTATCCTTTTCCACTATCGTTTAATACTGGTACGTGAGACTTCCGTCCCTATTTGATGCCTCTAACAACACAGATTCTCTTCTTCCCCATTTTTTTATCATATTATTATTTCTTGCATCACTCATTCTGCCAAAACATCATCTTTGAAAATGTCCTCATCTCTCCACTCCCGATTCCTTATTTAAACCTAATCCTCTAATTCCATTCCTCACCAAGGCAATGAGTGCTCCAATTTCGAGAAAGATGAGGGATATAATCTAACAATTCCCATTCTCCATGTTCCCTGTCTCTTCAACATCATTAATGTAATATTTTCTTACTTAAAATCGATGTTTCCGAGATGCGTATAGTAACGATAACTCATTGTGTTTCTCGCCTTTGACATCCCAGTTCGTCCAGGATCGGCGGTATCAAGTTATTAATTCAGTAAAAATATAACGCAGATATCTAACCATGCGTATACTATGCTCGTAGGTGTGTACACGGAAGGACTATCTATCTGTATCGCAGTGATTTTGTCAATTGCATGCATGGCAAATGGCGACTCAAGAGCATTATTGTTTTTGTCATTCACTCAAAAATGATAAAGTTGAAAGAGTAACCAGCAGTTTAGAAATTACTAGCTTATTAAATTCCTTCTTTCAAATCGTCTCCACCAATGTCTCACTGAATGCCTCCGAGAACTTATCCGTTCAACCGATGGCCTAAATTTAAACCTAATATAATGGAATAGACCTGTGCTAAAAAAATTTCAACCTAATAAATCCTCCGGGCCAGTTGGAATACCCGCTCGTATATTTAAGTTTCTAGCTTCGGAAATTGAGCCTTATTTTGAAATAATATTTAATAAGTCGCCGGTAGATCACGAGGTTCCCAGAGATTATAAAATGGCTAACGTATTACCAATATTTGAAAACGAAGACAAGGAGGAACCGAGAAACCACAGACCTATTTCCCTCAAATCCATTTCGTGCAAGTTTATTGAACATATAGTTGCTACAAATTGTAATTCGATCGTGAGACACCTCGATAATCAGAAGTTATTAATGAAAAATCAGCACGGGTTCCGAAAAGGTAGATCCTGCGAGACACAACTTGCGCTTTTTGTTCATGATATTCTTAGTTCGGGAGAGAGCAATGTTCAAGTGGACACGAAATGTTTATCTTTTAGAAAGACTTCGACAAAATACATCATAGTAAACCACTCACCAAGTTTGAAGCAAACGGCCTAAATAAAAATATCCTGGTTTGACTTCTTGAATGGTCGGGTTCAAGGAGTAGTGATAGATGGAGTTTGCTCAGATGCCGTAGAAGTTACTTCAGGGGTTCCCCAGAGAAGTGTAATCCGACCTCTTTAATTCCTCCTTTTCGTTAACGACATTGACATCGTAGTCACTAGTAAGGTACGCTTATTTGCCGAGGACGCTTGGTAATTAGAATTAAGCTTAAAAAGAGGGTAGTCATAAACATTTTTGGAAAAAGACCAATTCCCTCCCGAATGTCTACTGCATCTTGAACACCGAAATTTAATATGTACTATTAAGTACTCCGTCGTTCCCCTGACTCACGATCTCTCCTGGATGAAACATGTACGGGGAATATGTGGACAAGCTAACAAAAAATTAGGCCTTATTGGAAGAGTACTGGGTAAATGTGATAAAAATGTCAAAGAAAAATGTTGTCTGTCGTTAGTTAGGCCTCATTTAGAATATGTTGTAAGTATATGGGATCCTTACGAAGTCGGATTAATCGCCGAATCGGATCGCGAGCAGCGTGGCGGCGGTAGATTTGTAAAACTTTGTTACGACGAACTTAGTAGCGTATCCAAAATATTAGCGCAGCTAGGCTAGAAATAACTCACGGAGCGAAGGCTAAATTAAAGATTAAATCTCTTCCATAAATTGGAACGACGATCTCTTTAGCAGTGATGGGGAAAATGTAATATTACACTAAACGTACTACGGTAGGAGATATCATGTCCATAAAATTAGAGAGATCATGTATATAATAGATAAAATGAAGATGTAATTTTTCCGCGAACGATAACGGGTCAGAATAACATTGCCTGGGCGTGGTATGGTCATATTCGGGTCAAAATTAGTTTGGTATGTATTCACCCCCTGCCACAAACTCTAGCGGTGGCTTGCAGGATACTAAAATAAATTATACTTGTATGATAATACAGGCTGCGTTCCAAAAGTTATGTTTTTATTTTTTATATAGTAATTTATGGAACAGATTTGCACAAACACTTAAAATTCTTCAAAGTACTGTCCTTGGGTCGCTATACATTTTCTCCGGCGACTCTGGAATGACCGGAACGCGTCCTGATAGGCGTCTTCGGGGACCTCTCGCAAGGTCTTCGTCACGGCCGATTGGATCTCTTCTATGGATCATAAACGGGTTCCTTTCAGGGCTACCTTAATCCGAGGGAATAAAAAGAAGTCTGCTGGGGGCGACGTCAGGAATATAGGGGAATGGGGCAGCGTTGTCACTTGGTGTTTGGCCACAAACTCACGGACTCGTAGCGAAATGTGGCAAGGCTCGTTGTTGTGATGGAGTTTCCAGGTAGCGGATGCCTTTTCTCGTCCTGATGACCCTTTTTCGGAGTCTTTCCAGCACATCCACGTAGTAGGCAGCGTTAAATGTCTGTTCTTGAGGAACAAACTTCTTATGGATCACTTCTTTACTGTCGAAAAAGACAATGAGCATTGCTTTCACTTTTGATTTGCTCATTCTTGCCTTTTTGGGCTTGGGGGACTGGTCGGTGTGCCAATCAGAGCTTTGGCGTTTTGTTTCTGGGTCGTTTTCATAAACCCAGGTTTCATCAGCAGTAATGACGTTGTCCAAATAATCAGTTTCATTTTCAATGCGTCGCAAAAGTTCACTGAAATTTCCGTTTGGTTGGCCTTTCGTGACAAGTTCGGCGCGCAGAGGTTTACAATAACTGCCCTGCCGCTACACAGCTTGGAGAGCCCTGAGACCGGGTCCCCCCCCCCTCGAATTCCGATTTGTTCGATCCTACTTCGAACAATACGAGCGATGTGAGAAATTTAATATCATTACTTTTGGAACGCATCCTGTAGAATGAGAAAGCTAGTGAGTGCCACAAGAGCACTCAGAGGTCCTGAGAGAGGCGAAGCCAAACTCACCACGCGAGGTTTTAAGTAGTCCCCCAGAATTTTCGTAAATAATTAACCTTAAGTGCTCTGGCGGTAGAGGTAAACGTCTTCGGACATTGAACATAAGAGTAATTGAACAATAATCTTATGAATAAGCAAAAAGTGCGCTTAAGTCGAATACCATCTGTCCAAATCTATTGTTTTCGTCCCAACTTAATGCGGAGTGTACCATGAAATTACTCTTTTCTAAGGCATAATGGCATTATATCAAAGTGTTCTACTTATTACCGGATAGAAGATAAACTTAAGCACATCAGGATAAGCTTAAATTTCGAAAATGACGTCGCTATTGAGTTAAAGAAACACCTTATAAATTTGGTGGTGAAAATAGAAGAGATACGGTAATATTTAGCGGGTCACGAAAGAATGAGGATCTGATACAACTCTTATTCACAAAAATGAACAAATAGGTAATATGTTATTTTAGTCAAGCATATATATATATACATGTCGTCGAAGTGAAACTCAAGATAAGGAATATTTCAAGTCTCACATGCACAAATATGTATAAAGAATGTATGAACGCGAGATAGGACAAAGAAATACTGTATACACGAGTACAACAGTGCGGGAAAAATTGGTGAAAGAGATCGTTTCGTTTCGTAACTTAACAACAGGCTATTCTTCACTATGCTTACCCCTAAAGGAAACAGTGTGGGGAATTTGTATGCATTTATGTCGTGTATATCATGTTCCTTTACATATGGCACAAATACGCCGGGCCAAAAGTTCACAGAGGCAGAGGCTTTATGACTGATGCATGCTTTTGGGCTTGGGAGGTAACGGTAATCAAGGTGAAGTGACAGATAAAAACATCAACGCGGTAGGGTTTTAGACTATAATATCAAAAGTTAAGGAGTCAAGAAAGAATTTCTTACCATTTCAGGTATATTTAATATGATACGGTAATTGTCTTTTCTTTTGTACGATGATAATTTAAGCTATAGGAACTTATTTATTATACTCGTAGTTTTTTAGCACTCGCATGGCAATTTGGACTAACGACAATGGTACATCACAAAACACATTATCCAGTCTGTATTTTTATGAACTGAACAACAAAAATACACAGGCAGAAAGATATTCATCTAAATTAGAGTAAAAGAAAAAATGTTAGTAAAAATTATACGAATTCGTAATAAGCAGGCTTGACGCATCCTTCATCGGAATACGTATCTATCCAAAATACCTATCCTTCACCAACAGGGAATTTGATTTAGTTTATCGAAACTACTAAGAAACCCATGGTTTGAGGCGTCACTTCGTGGAAGCGATTCATATCGGAAAAGAAATACTTAGTTATTCCACATATATTAAACCTAGGTCGTGTTTAGTAAAATATTCCACGTATATTTTATTAAACACGACCTAGGTTTAATATATGTGGAATAACTAAGTATTTCTTTTCCGACACTAAGAAACCGCCAACTAATCAAAGTATGATTTCTACTCCAGGCAACATGCTTGTTTCGTGCGTGAGGGCGAACACGAGTGATTGCTCGACAGAAGAAGGAAACGAAGACGAAGAGGAACAAGACTGCTATGGAGACTTGATCATCGAGGAGACAGCCGAACATCACCAAGTGAGGGCAGCTCCTGCAGGTTCCCGAATCGGGAGCACTGAGGGAGAAGGTGGGAAGAATGTGAGTCGGGGACGGCGGAGTGGGAAGTGGGAGACGCTAGGGGATGACAGAGATGACTGAACGGAGAGTGAAGCGATATCTGAGGAAATCCGTCACCAGCAAACATCACCGGTGACGCCGGTAGCACTTTCGGTCGCTGAAATACTGAGCGGTGGATATACCGTACGATTGCTACGACAGCGGGCGCGAGTGCGCAGTCAGATCTTCAAACTACGGAATTGTCCGGAGAAAAGAAAACAGTTTGTGGTCGTGAACGTGAAACACTGAATCAAGAATTACTACGTAATATGCTAACCGCAGAACTAAAAGGCAAGCGCTCAAAAATAAAGGGACGTAAGTACGAGGTTATAGAGATTAATAAGAAGAAATTGATGAATAGATTAATAAAACAAAACAAACAGAAATTATCTCAAATTAATTGATCTCTTTTATTTTTTAGAGATAGCCTACTTGTTCCAGAATTCATTTAAACGTTATTACGATAGAGACTTTAAGGACATTTGAGTGTCTAGTTTTGCTCCAAACACAAAGAGAGATGCAAAACCAATAGCTGCATACACTTTACAGCAACAATCGCTTGGCAAAATACATCTCGTGGCATGACATATACACATTTAAAACCGCGTAAATAAATTGTAAGATGATTCCCTCAAATTCAAAAGATTCGCACGCACGCGCAATGGAAGAATTTGTATCGGCATAATTTATTTTTGGTGTTTAAGAATTTCATTTAAGCGTCAATTAGGGAATCAGAAAACTCGTATGTAGACTCTTCAGTTTTTTTAGAATTATTTCTAAGCTGCACGGTAGCTTCATTCAAAAGAAGAAAAACGTTCAAACATAATTTTAAGAGCGAATGATTTCTCGAAACTGAAGTATACTTTACCTAACACAGCAAAATATGACGGGAAAAACATCGATGAACGAGCTCGCTTTCCGAAGGAAGCACTATTTATCTCACTTTTGGTGACTGATATAGCCATCATTGAAAAATTGTTGATAATATTGTGCTTACGCACGCAAAAATATTTTAAACAATTAAATGTAAATCAGCTAGAAAAATAATTCTTGGAGAAAATTTGCTTGAAATTATGCTTATGACGAGGATTCAAACGAGATATTAACGTTTATTTGCCAGGCCGCTGATTTTAGCATTCAATGACCTTGATACGAATGCCAATCACTCCTAAGTGACGCTATTAACTCCCAAATCTCCGCCTTGTGCTTTTAATTTAGACAAATGGACAATTATGTGAAGCGAATAAAATTCTGTCGGAACATAACTGCGGTTTAGCGGCCGTTTGGTCGAATGGATTCGGCTCCAATGAATGGTGAAGGGCAATACTTCCGGCGTCGGCCTATTAAAAGCGTCCTTGGGTTCGTCTCGAATCAAGGAGAGAGGATCGACGTCTTGCCTGAATAGTGGTAAGACAGAAGGACGACAGATGAGTGTGAGGGAGTGGTCTCGGGGATCAGAAAATATCGTTGAGGGAGGGCGTGTACAAGGCGGTATCTTCTGCAGACACCCTGAAAACGAATTCTAAATAATGCTACGCAAACATTATATGTATAATGCCCAACATTGGGAATTTAAACAAAAACTTTGGAAGTAATTTTCCGGATGAGCAGGCATAGGATTTACATATCATAAAAAACTCGATCTTCCAAATTTGAGGAGGTAAATCTCGCAGGCTTGAAACGAAAAAACACGAAGAGTACTCAAACTTCAATTTCAATTAGCAGAATATATTTTGAACCCCTATTAATTTTTAGAGCTAGGGACTAGTTAAATTTACCGGGATTTGAAACCATTGGCAACTCATTAGGTTTTAATAAATATAAATACACATATATTGGGCAATTTTTAATATGTTTTAATGTACCCTGCAAGCCACCGCTAGGATGTGGCAGGGGGTGAGTACACATAGGAATAATTTGACTTGAAAATGACCCCACCGCGGTCAGACAATGTTATTATGATTCCCTATCGTTCGTGGAAAAAATGACATCTTATCTATCTGTTCTACACTCAATATCTCTAATGTTATAAGAATGATCTCTCCTACCGGTGCACTATGGGGGTAATAATACATCATCAACATCACTGCCTTGAGACGATGAAGAGACGACCTTCCAATTCATGCAAGAGCTTCAATCTGCAATTTAACCTCCCCTCCGTGAGTAATTCCCAGCTTAAATGTTCTAATATTTTGGATAAGCTACAAAAATGCTTTATGCTAAAAATTTTTTACAATTTATCTCCTCTTCGCTTCACGCGATCCAATTCCGCAACTAATACAACTTCGTAAGGCTCCTAACATACATGCAGCATATTCTAAATGAGGCCTAACAAGCGACAGATAACATTTCTCTTTGACCATTTCATCACATTGGCCTAGTACTATTCTAATAAATTCTAATTTTTTATTCGCTTGCCCACATTTTCCCCGTATGTTTCACCCAGGAGAGATCATTAGTGAGGGTAATTTAATTGAGTGTACAAATTCCATTTCCGGGTTCCCAATGCTGTAGGCGTTCGGTAGGGAGTTGGTCTTTTTCCAAAAAATTATGACTACGCACTTTTTTAAGTTCAATATAAATTATATAAATATATACATGCACCCGCACGTCCATACACTCACATATATTTAAAAACCATAAAACAGAATTCAACCAGAAGGCCGGTTTGATAGGTGATGGTTGAGTTCACCCAGTTCTAAGCCTACAAAAGAGCCATTGTTTGCTATTGCTATCGTCGCGTATATTATATAGACACACATGCTATATATAATTCTTACGAAGGAGCGAGATGGTACTGGTTAATAAAAATATAGAAAACACATAGAAAAAGGGCTTCCATCTCCTTTCGAATAGACTTAAAATATCTTTATTTCCTCTTTCCAACTCAAGTTTTAAATTATTTAATGTACCTGTCCTCAACATTGTCCTGGTATACCAAGTTCTTATTCTAACTAATTTGGTCTTCTTCTTCTGCGTCTCTGTACTGCTACTGACGGTTTTGCTTTGCTTTCGTGAGATGACGATCGTGGAAGCTTTGCCTCTCCCGCTGCCGGGCACAACACACGACCGATTTTGTTTCCCGTAGCATTCCTCAATGTTTTTAACGTGACATCATCACTCAATAGCCGTTCCATCAGGGTCAGACGGCTTTGCATTCGCCTCACAACACACATTAAAGACAAGTATGGTGAAGAAAATGGATTAATGCGGTTCACAAGCGGAAAAAAGTTTCAAACACCGAGTTTGAAACAGGGACCTTGTACTTGCCGGACCGATGCTCGCATCTTCTTCCGCTCGTGATCCGCATTATTTCACCTTCCCCACCATACTTGCGGTAGTCTTTTATATGTGCTCCTATCCCTTTTCCTTCTATCTATCCATAAACGTGTGTTATAGACACGTGTTCACTCTGCGGACAAAAAACCCGCGAAACCGGTACACCCTGAATAAAATAGGAAAAGCAGATACTTCTATACAAAACCATATGAAGTGCCAAAGTCAAAGTGCTGGGCTGAACATTGCCGTGGCCTCCCACAACTCCTACCTATAGGAGAGTAAGCGAAGCGAAAAAATTCACATTAGAAAATTTCCTGTCGCCACCGATAGGGGATCCCGATTAAACCAACCAACCCCTTGCGCGCGGCTCCTTGTGTCGTTTTGCGTCGCAGAGTTGTAACGCTAGAGGAGGCCTGCAAGATCTCATATCTCCTCTTGGCCTCCAAGGACAGCGGCAAGGGAACGCAACGAGGACGGACGTAGCTGCACTCTTCCGATTAACCTCCTCATTCCCCCCTTTCCTTATTGCAGACCCCAGTTCCTTTGTGCCCTCGGGGCTGTACCTCTCGAGGAGCGCAGTTGCAAAATGTACGCCCAACGCCATCCTATCACATTCGGTTTCAGGTGCATAGCCGTTCAGCAGTTGAAACAATACTTTGTAATGGTTGTCACATCATTTTCTAGGAGCATTCGACAACAAGCACCAAGCTTTAGTCAATCGTAACATCCTACTGCATACAGACGCTTCATATGCTACAAAAAGAACACTAAGTTTTCATATACCAGGTGTCTGGAAGTGAAAATAATGAACAATATTTATAACCAAATTTAATTTTACTTTCTTAGATGGGGAGAGACGGACAGCGTTCCTGGTATATCGTTAGTCGTATATAGGTATAATGTGGTATGCTGGTACTAGGAACAAATGGAAAGAAATTCCACAACGATTTTTACGATAGGATAGCCTTCCAAGCGTATTAGAAAATACCTAAATGTGAACTTTAAGATAATTATTGACTTCAAGAATGACTACACAAACGAAACAGCAGTAGTATGCAAAGGAAATACAGTTCACAGAATACCTTTCATTTCAACAGTATGCCAGCGAGTAAAATTATAATGAGATATCAACGAAGACGCTCACCGTCCAACTGCCTAATTAATTAATCAAGGGTAAAGAAGCCGAAGGTTTATTGAGAACCCAAGGGACGGGCTATCAAAGGCGTCCGGATAAGAGATAAATTAATACAAATTCAAACCTATTGCCTACCAGAAAATCGTATTGTAAAATGATATATAGTATATTAATGCAACCACAAAAAAGGAACGAATAATTGCACAAATACTGCATTGATAACGCTTTATTTGCTCCCTTGTTTGGCCAATCAATACCATCCCTGTATTTCAGTTTAAAGGCGCGCCGATAATTTTCTCTCACTAAAATTAACACCGAAGGAGTGCAATTATGTTGTACAGATTATACCTTATCAAACATATTAATGAGCAAAGAACGAGAAGAATAGAGTCTCAACTAAAATAATAATAATATAATCGGATATAATACGACAATGAATACTAAATTGCAGAGGTAATTCTTCTTATCCATAGCTTCAAAACTCTTACTCTCTTACCCTAACAAAACTTTAAACTAAACTGCACCTTTTCATAATAAACTTGCTAAAAGAGTTATGATTAGTAAGTACATTTTCCGCTTGCATAACTTATGAGAAATTCCTTTAAAAATTAAGATGACCAAATATGTGTAACGCTGGATAACCAGCTAGAAATTCTTATCTATGCATAATAAAAATGTTATTCTATCTCCTAAAAAAATCTAACAATTTGTTTTCTTGAAAGTATAGTAACAATTGATGGATCGACCATAAAGAAGAGACACTTTTAGAAAATTATGTCATTCGAGAAAAAGAAATAGAATCGTGGGAACTGAAAAAATAATAACAATTTTCAAATAAAGCCTACGTTTAAGATTCGAAGAGAAACTCTGTTATACTAATTTCTTCCATCAACATAATTGTTTCACGTTATTTACCAGTCATGGTTTAACATACTTGGTGAAACGAATAAAACTCGGGAATAAAAAATAACACTTAAATTTGTTCTGAAAATGTTCTTTGCTAGTCAGATTCAGTGTTATGGAGCTGAAGTTCCAAAATGAATCTGACCTCACACTGACTGATTGACTAACACTGATCTGATCCAGAAAGTTAACCTTTCAATTTCAAGAGATCGAAATTATCTCCATATGATTCGGCCGTGTCAAAAACACGGGAATTCTAAATAGGGAAATTTACTCGTATTGAGATATTTTAAACTTAACTCACGAATCAAGATGGAGAGCGGCAACGAAAGCCACCAGAAAAGCATATTCATTTTTCCATTTGATCTTCTTAATTTAATTTATCAACACATCAACCTTTCCAACGGAATTTCATAATATTCATTGTCATTTCAACTGACATATTGCACACCCATTTATCAGATTAAACTGGAATTGAGGTACACCCGATTTCAGACATTAAATAAATTGAAATGGATTCCCGTTATGGAGAAATGAAACACTGATTCAATTACTGGCATTTATTAAAGGAATATATTTAGAAAAAAATATTTGTCCTTTATTCCTATTTTATTTGGGTAACTACCACAGGCACTGTGTTAAATCGAACGTTAATTATCAGCTGAACCGATCAAATTTTTGTTTCATTCAGTAGTTAAACCGTCTGAAATACCTTGTAAAGCAATACCTGCACAATTTTTAAATAAAGCTTTCGATGTACCATAAATTAGGATAAAGATCATGTTTCATGGACTTATAATTGATTAGAGACGGTTATTGGTGCCAAATATCGTATTTTAACAAAAACAATATTCCATCGCATTAAAATTTTTAAACAAAGGACATTTTTTCTGTCGAAACCGTAACGGAATGCAGTAGTTCGGTAAATGCACTAGTATATGCTTTCAACGCATCTAAAAATAATTCAAACCCATTTAACTTCATAAAGCAGTCATTTCTAAAATTGCCTCAAAATTTGAAAAAAATCAGAACTATTTATAAGCTTTTTCAATTACTTACTAAAGGTCATGAAAAGTGAGGGTTTCAATGTGGTAGGCACTAAAAGGGCAACGACGGTGGTGATAATCCCTTAAAAACGTGAGGTCATCGTTCTTTCAGATCGTGAAACTTCACGGCATAAGCGTAAACCCAAAGAAAAAAATCTGAAGATGAAACATTTCATTTTTTTCATAGGACCAGCGTTAAAATTTAGCATTTTTATTTTCAAAAACTAATAAACAACATTTCAAAGAATATATATATCCGCACATTCCTATGCAGTGTGTAGGTAATTAAGAAGGGAAGAACTTGATAAAAATACCGCTAATTCAACTAATTACCGCAAGGAATCAATCGCATGCAGGCCGTGTGATTTAAAAAAATGCGACTTGGCTGAATATGTTACAGTGCGTAGCATTGTTTCCCATCTGACACATAGGGTTACCTTTGAAATTAGTTGTTTCCGCTTGTGAGACAATTATTGGCAAGCTGGTGATATTAAGCGCAGGATAAGCCAACTTATATCAGTTAAAATCGATGCCTTTTATGGCATCATACTATTTCAATTAAAAGCACCTTTAGACACTACTAGACCTATTCTCTCCTAATGAACTTCTCCTAGAAATGGTGGGAAAAGAAGGAGAGTTGATGCTCTGAGGAGGTGACTGACATAAATTCTTGGACATAACTCGCAATACGATACATTAACTACTTTTATGCGGGGGTGGGTTCAAGGAAATAATTAAAAGAAACGCCATATGCAAACAATAAAGAGTTCAAGAAGGTGCAGCGAATATTGTGTTTTCTCCACTCGACTCAGTTTTCATTAACACTCATGTTCCAGTGAACGCCATTTTTCTAGATTTTAAGAAAGCCTTCGACAAAAAACCTCATAGTAAACTACTCGCAAAGGTAGGCTGGGAATTACTCACGGAGTGAAGGTTAAATTACATAGATTATGTCAATAAAATCAAAAAATAAATTAGATTATGTCAATAAAATTAGAGAGATTAAGTGTATAACAGATAGATTTAAGATGCCATTTTTTCCACGAAATCAGTCAACCAATGGATAAGAATAACATTGACCGACCGCGGTAGGGGTCATATTCGGGTCAAAATTAGTATGGTGTGTAATCAGCTCCTGCCATACACCCTGGCGGCGGCTTGCAGGGCATATAAATAAAAGATTGCGTCTCGATTACTGATGATGGTGAAATTGTATTTGCCAACGCTACGGCGACGTTACCTTCCCTAGGGACTTTTGAACTGACGGCATTACTCCATCATAAAGGGAAGAGCGTAAACAATGGGTGAGAAATAAAGGAATTGAATGAAAATAATTTTAACTTTACAGCACATTAGTAGGCGCAAATGATTTTATATAACTACATTCGGACTTCACCCTTCATCAGTGCTAAGATGGAAGTTCATTAAGTCTGTGCAAATTAAAATGCTTTCATTTCGTATTTCAATATATTCCAACATATCAAAACGTTATTGGTTGAGGGTCCCACTTGTGTTATCTAGAGGTCACGCGGTTTCCATGAATTCGAGTTTTGCGTGACGCTCCCGAAATCCATTATTGATAATTAATACAAATATTCCACAGCTGTCCTAATGGTGGATTAGAGAGAATAGGCACTGTCAAATTTGCGGAAATACGAAACTTTTCCTGACTGATAACGACATAGAAGTTGAGGAAACATCTTTGATTCCTTTGAACAAACAAATAATATTACGCTGCTTTCAAGTTTTTAAAGAAAGAAAAATTTCTTTTGTCGAAGCCGAAATGGAATGCCGTTGTTATAACATGCTTTTTATAAAAGAAGTTATATCAATGATTGTCGTGTGATAAAGTTTACTATACTTGGCTCAGAGAAAGTTAGGTCATGCGGTTTCCTAAAGTGTCGTCTATATAGGATTGTACTATAACTTGAAAAAATGGTGCTTCTACTAGCTTATTGCGGAATATTTCCACCATTGAAAAATTAGGTTAGCATATACAAATAAGTAGGTATGTCATCAGCATTAATTTTCTCAAGACGTAGACTCCTTTCTGTGAGCCATAATACCTTTTTCAATGTCCATTAAAATACGTGCGAACTACCGTACGCAAAGCACTAAATATTAACCCTTTTAAATATACCTATTTTAAGGATTTGATCACAAAAGGTCTTTTAAAAATTCACAAGGGACATAACTGATACTACGATTCGCCAAATGGTGAAACACAGAATGGGGTAAAAATTGGAACAGTTGCTTTCTTATACTTTTACATTGCAAGTGATTAATCTACTTTTCTGTTTCTTAGTTTAACTATAAAATTACCATGGTTCCTTCGCAGGAAAAGGTTTTTGATACTTCCTCTAATATCTCCTTCGCGTGATCCTCCAATTCACAAATAGGAGACAAAATAAACTCTCGGTGTCACATGAGTACAAACATGTGGCTGGCTCCCCACCAACCAGGCTCGGTAACGAGGTGGGAGTCACGGACAAAAAATCCAAGCCCTTCGCGAAAAGAAAAAAACGACGTCATGAAGACATTAACCGTTATCTTGCCGCCATCTTTGGTGCACACAGGAAAACTACCCATCCAACACCACAGGCGGCCAAGGTCACCCTTATAAATGCCTTGTAATGGAAGTCTTGGCCGGCGTGGCGACTGTGGGAAAGCGGAGCTCCTGATTTTTACCCGCAGCTTTTGGAATAAGACTCCCCTGGGGTGAGAGATTAACGGGATTGGAATAATTACTCCAAATGGAAATTTCACCCCCTCAGTGGTAAAGAATTCCAATGAAGGACAATAGTGTAAAGCCAAATCAAAGAACAATTACCGTACCAAAGAGAAAATATTGACATTTGAAAATTAAACAACTTGGATTTTCCACTTAAAAGCCAAGTTGCTCAATTTTCAAATGCCAACATGAAGATTTTTTACCAAGCTACGCCAGAAACTTTTAATTTAAATAGATAACCTAATATAGGGTTACCAGTACAAATTACAGTAGTTTTGAGGCAGTTTTGAAGTTGAGTAGTTGAGGCAACTGAAAGCAGTTTTGAGGAAATCCAGGTTATACGATGAAAGGAACAGACACTGAAAGTTTCAACTTAACACGACGTAGTAATGGCAAGAAAATTAATTCTACAAGCTAAAAAAATGCAATTTAATTGCAATAATTATTTACCTACGCATGTGTCGAAGCTCTATTCGCTCTTTGTGTGTAAAATGTCACTTAAGACACATAATAGGGCTAACCAAATTAGCAAACAGAGCTAACTTATGAGCCTAATGAAAGCAAAATATCATTTTATTTTTTCTTTACTTCCCAGAGGAGAAACAGCCAAATGAATAAGGAGTGGAGAAAAGAGAAAAGGGACTGGAAAAGTAATATGACATTTTAGGACTTTTCCAACAATGTTAACAGATAATCCATACCCTAGATCCGATTAAATGTGATTTTAAGTTCGAAAAAAAGAAATGCCCCCTGCGCGCTTGACTGCTTAATTTTACCCAAAGACACGAGGTGCAGGATGGATGACTAACAGAACCTGACCAATGAGTTTCACGAACGAAATGAGCGACCAATGAGTTTCACGAACGAAATCATGAGCGAAATCTTCTCACTCTGAAACATTTTCACGAAAGTACGGCCAAAATACTACTACAATCCAACACTTTATACTATCGTTTTCTGTTTTAACAATTCTTTCTGTTTATTAGTTTTATTCTTGTTAAATACCTATATGTTTGTGACTACAAAGATATTTTGAAGCAGCGCATTAAAATACAAGGGTATCCTATAAACGGATAGAGATTCGGATCATAATCTAGTAGTAGGTTAATCTACCACAAACTTCAAGAGAATTCCAGCGAGAATGAAACTGGGAGGTTAATTCCTTATAAAAAGTACAAAAACAAAATACAGTAATTCGAAGCAAAAATAAACAGTTGAGAACACTAGAGGAAATGTGGAGAGACAAAGGGAGAAATGGACATTAGGTGGAAGCAATCTGAAGATATGAAAGATAAAAGAAGTAAAAAGCTTCTGAGTACGTAAATACAGCTAGCATGAGGGAGGAGAGAATAAAATGGAATAATACAGGAAAGTATCTGTACCTGTAAGGACCTGTAAGTCGTATCTGGGAAGATAAATGTAAAGAGAAATCAATAAGGAACGGATACGGAATCGAAATGGTGGTTAGACAGGGTCTTCAATTACACCCCGAGCTTTTTCACTCAAGCCCAAAAGTAATGAAAAATATAAGTCTGTAGACGAAATTTAAAATTAAGATGACGTTATTAAGTTTATCTTCTTATGTTTTTTAATTCGAAATCAAAAGGACAACACTTTGATCAAGCTAGTTTGTTTTTTTAAGTATAAAGGTTAATTAATGGACTAGCCAAAAAATTGCATCAAAATTTGAGCCATTTAAGGATGTGTGTGAGAGCCAAAGAAAAATTAAAAGAAAACGGTAGAGACAATGCTAAAGAAAGGAAAAGTATAGGGACAATAATAAAAGAAAGTACCTAATTAAAACAGGGGGAGGAATTATTAGAGAGTATCTATATATTTGTAATAAAAATAGCATACATACTTACAGGTGCTATTTTGTGGAAACGGTTCATCTTAAGCTGAAACCACTTTACATTTGCACATAAAATTATTTGTTTCAGGGCAACCCTTACAACCTAAGGAAACCAAGCCGTGGAATATATGACTTAACGTGGAAATAAAAAGGAGCTTTACCTCAACAAAAAATAAGCACATTAGTGAGGCCATTATGATAATTGCGTTGGTAAAAACTTACATATGGGGTCGGGAGAATTTATGAAATGTGCTCTAACAGTGAATTAGGGATTAGTAAAGCTAGACTCTGAGGGTAAAGATTTTTAGCTTTGAATTTTGGCATTAGAGTAAAGGAACGAGGGTACATCGGGAACTTAAGGCATGTTTACGAAGGGGAATAGAATTAGGTACGCGCAATACTGGATGAAAAGGAGGTAAGATAAACAAAGAAATATTTTATATTTCTGGAAAAGGGATGTGTAAATAGAAATAGGAAGAAAGAGTGAACGTAAGAGATATGTAGATACAGTGGAATACTGGAGGCTCCTGTGTTAGAATAAAGAACCTTAGGTAAGCAAGGAAGAGGAAAGAAAATAATACGTATTTGCAACTGAAAAGAAATAATGAAGATAAAATAATATGGAATAAAGTATTTTTTAGGTTTCACCTACCCTATTATGCCACGATTATGTGGAAAATTCTTCGTCAACCGGCCAAAGCTTACAAAGCTTACGCTGGAACGATAGGCTACTAATAAAAACCTACAGCGAATAGTAGAATTTTTGTGAATTCTCACAATATGCCGTTCCAAGTTCCAAGACAAAATGGAGTAATAGATGAGAAATACCTTCAGCTCTTTCGAAAGATGGCCGATGGACTCGAAAAGTGGTTGACTAAAAGAGAACACCTGGCATGTTCTTGATGAAACTGACATTAAAATAGTTACATTTTTAAAATAGCCGGAGCATATATGTACCAGTCGTGGTACTATGAAACGCGATCAATTATTCGACAGTATTTGTGCGTGCATCTATCGATAGAAAAGACACGTAATTCCGAATAATTTTCTAAATTAATGGAGTTTCATAGAAATTGTATCCCAAATACAATGAAAAAAGATAAATATATAGGAAAGGAATATTTTAACGTTTTCTGCGAAACTGAATATGACAGCTATTTTAAGAATGACGAATGACTATTGACACTAATATTGTAATTACATCGGATGAAAAGGGCCTCGTTACTAACATAGTTAGTACAACGGTTTGCCACATTGGGTACCATGGTCCTTTTACAATATAAGTAACTGAAAAATCGAAATCAGCTACGTAAAACAAGACAGTGTTTATTTATTTTGCCTCAGTCCAAAAACAGCACTTGCTGTTTTTGGACTGAGGCAAACCGACCTTTACATCGGACCTTGAACATTGATATAATAATTTGATTATTGCATACACCCAAGTCCTAGGTGGAGGAAAAACCACCTTGACGGGAATCGAACTCGTGACCTCAGGGATGGCAGACGAGGACGTTACCCCGCCGCCACCGGGGACGTTAATTTATCTGATGAATTATGATCACTGGTAATCTACCAGTTAAGGTACGTTTTAGATGAACACGGGCTACACGATGCAATGGTATATTACGGTACAACGACGATTCCCTTGCCTCTCCTGTGGAAACATAAACAGAAATCCAACACTACAATAAACCCCTCTTCAATACCGCATTTTTCCTTCCTCCCTTCATACCATCAAACATCCCTATCCCATTCCTACCCCTTCCTCTTTCACCCAGTTCTCACCTCTATCACAGTCTTTAACATACCATTGCCAATCAAAATGCTATTCAGCCATTTTTCCGGCCCTTTGCCTCCTATTGATTTCTCCAAACAATCCACTCTCCTACTCCACCAAACCTAACACTTTCTCGTTTGCTTCAATTTCTGTCCATTTCACCTTTTCCATGCCGTTCCACACCCATTTCAAATGCCTACAATATACGCCTATTGTCCTGCTTCAATGACCACGTTTCCACGCCGTACAAAACCACGTCCATATCAAGGATTTAACGAGCCTTTTCTTATTATACTTACTCTCTCAACGCCCTCCTCCTTGTGAAAGCTACTTTGCATAACGCAATTTTTCTCCTCGTGTTTCTAATAATTTTACCATTTTGTTCCATAACACTTATGGGGTAGGTAAACTGTTCTACCGGCTCCACTATAATCCCTCCCATTCTAAATTCTAGCTTAGCTTTTCTCTTCCTAGAAAACCGCATCGTCTTTGCATTATTTACACTTATTCTCATCCCATAACTAATACACTGACTTTTCAATGCACTCAGCAGAGTTAGTAACATCTTAGCTGACTGGCAAACTAAAGCTTGATTAATCCTAACTGATTTAAGGATTCCCTATCGATTTTCATTCTCACCTCTAGTTCTGTGCATGCCTCTCTTATCATTTCCCCCACATATACGTTGACCAGTAAAAGTGATAATGGACACCTCGGTCCTACTTCTCTCTCTAATCCTGCCCATCGGGACTACGCTGACCAATATATATTTTCCTATGCTTATTCTAAAATGATATGAAAAGCCAAACTCCAGTTTTGGAAGCATAATGATTCAGAGAGAAATTTAAGATAGACATCCAAGAAAATTGAACAATCAGATTTTATTATGCATTAGAATTACAGCTTCTGAAACAAAATATTATTCTTTTATTTAATCTCTTAATTTTAGGGGATTAATTTAATCCTCTATCTAATTGAAACCCTAATTTCAAATGTATTATTGTCAGAATCCGTGGCGACCAAAAAGTATACGTCTAGTATCTACTTTTTAAATGTTAAACATTAATAAATTTAGCAATGCTACTCAGCGCATTTTCCAAAAACTGATCTTTCAACATTTATTTTAAAAGAAAAACAAAACCATAATTAAGACAATTTTAACACCCCAATTTAATGACTTCCTAAAAAGGAAATCTACCCTTTTTTTCCCAAAAAAAACAAATTTTTTTCCCCAAACACAGTTCATATTCCTCATTTTATCGAATTCTTATGCTCATTTGCAAGAATACATTTACATTTGACGACTCATACAAGAGTCGGTCACTATGAATATGGAACGGGAGACACGTATAACGGCATTCTAATGGCCAACTAGGTGGAGAGAAACGAATTTACATAGTATATTAAGTCGTACAGAGGAATACGCCAAAGTAGCTTTCAACAAGAACTATAATTATGCCAGGGAAAAATGAAAAGCAGTTCACATAATTATTACCTGTGTCAAACCTACAGAAATTAATTCAAGATCAAGCTATCGTAAGACTTAGAGTGCCCGGTGGAAAAGCTTCCTAATGAAACGATAGGCGTAACTTAGTACACATTATACTCGTATTTAATATTGTGGGGAAAACCTAAGTTTCATTTCAATATTAAGTTATCATAAAGTTTGATAGTTGTGTCCATCCAAAAACCTGCCTTAACCGCTTGATTACCAAAACAGATGCCAATAAATGCCCAGTCAACTATAGGCCATTTATGTTTACCAAATGAACAGTTATACGTTTATCTAATTGCTAGATTCAAGTTTTACTAATGGAGATTTTTTCGATGAATAATCTGAGTGAAAAATTTAAAAAATAATATTTCGATTGGATATTCTTCTGTAAGTATTCTTAATTTCCAAACCATGGCATGTTTCTTTTTTGTCTCCCATGCCAACAATAAGTAAAATAATGTACTGGAATAAATATTTCCTCAACTATCATTCTGACGCAATCAATTTCATTAGGAAAAAAGACTAAAATGATAAGCACCTATTCGTTGAGGTAATTATTATTGAATTAAATAAAAAATTCATCCCTTTTCGAAATGAATGTAGTAAGATATCTAAGGAAGTTTCCAATGCAAAAACTTTCTGTCTAGACATTAATGCATCTTAAAGGAAAATACATTTGAAAAACAACGAGGTTACACTCTTCAGGAGAGCATGTGTAAGAAAAAAGACTTATCATTACATTTAAGGACTAAAATCGAGAAATCATCTAAGGGCAAGTAAAACCATCCTGTCAAAATTTATTCACCTCAGAATGCGATGACGACGGACAACTAGAGTCAAACACCCAACTCGTCTCCAACCCTCGAAAAGTGCAGAAATTATAGTCCAACAGATAGCGATCAGAGGGCGAGGGACACCAGTAAAAAGAACTCGAAATATTCGCCTTTGTATATATAAAACGTACGTCGGTGCCTCAAACGTGGAACGCCTTCAGAGCTGCAGTTAAGTTTCCTTGTTCCCTTTTATTGCGGGCGGAGGGAAGTGGAGAGGGGGCTATCGGCGAGGAGTTGAAGGCTTCAAGGAGAAAGGATTGAGGGTAGGGAGGGGTATGCGCGGGGAAGGGTTGAAGTAGGAGATGGCGGGGGAGGGGTGGATGGGAAGAATGCGTCCGTGAGTGTGGGATAGTCCCGACGAGCCCTGCAGTCCGCACTCCATCCCCACCTTCCACTCCTCCAGTCGCTCCCTACCTCCACCACCTTCTCTTCCTTTTCTTTGGCATTAGACTACGCTGCTTCCGTCCACCCGTCTAAATACTTGCCCCTTCTCATATTGGTTTAGTCAAATTTATGTATAATGCTGTTTTCGGGACGCATGGCTAATATTTGCACAGGGCGCTTGTGTTTCGCCCACTTTGACCATAAGATGGAATAGTAGAACGCATGCCATGGCGAGGGAAGAAATATTGCAAGGGAAGAGCTAAAGAGGACGGAGAAATAGAGGAGAGAATCAACGGAAGCACCAAAAGTGATATGGTTGGGAAAAGAACAAAAATATCGTTGATTATTTGTAATAAACCATTAATTTTAACAACAAAATAATGGAAGTACGACTCTGTTACTAAAGTCAAGTTACATTTACCTTGCATTCGTGTTTTGGTTAGAATTTGGTGTGTCGAATTTTGTTAGGGTCACATTTGGCTTCGGAAGTAAGATTCTTCAAGCAATTTTTTTTAGGGATTCAGTTCTCTGATTTGGTCCTTTAAACCACATCCTGTCCATTCACCTAGCGACTGGGAAAAATATTCGAAGTGCTTTCCCTATGCATATTCGAAGTGCTTTCCATATGACACTTTTGCAATAAATTAAACTTGCACTTTTAATTGTGCATACAAAATCTCTTACAAGCAATCTCCATTTCCTGGCGACGTTTCTTTGCCCTACTGTGTTTTAACGAGTTAGGGAACCTCTCAAGGAATGTTTGTCTATTTCTGAACAAATATTCTGTATATGCCACCAATACACTATAGTTATATGTGTGGGGCAATGAGAAAAGAGCAACCATCATGAAAACCACCCGGCTTTCAATCAACCAAACAACATTAGTTTTTTTGCTTAAATACATGCATACCTCTCCTGTTCAATTAAATCAAAATAAGAATGACGATAGTTAACTAACCACCAGTATGGAGCAAGTAATAAAAGGTATTGGGGGACAATCGCTAGTACAAAATAGTTATTTAGAATTTGCTACTGCATGGAAAAAACAACGTATTATATATGCATAGGATATTTCATTAAAGGCGTATCGGTTCAATATTTAATTGCATCCGGAAAGCACTGGGTTGAAATAGAAGACCACGGCATATATTCCGAATGGACAGAAAATATATTCGATTTTCATACGGAAATACCTTTAGTGCAATCAAAGAGAAACAAACCCAAATAGTGAACGTTAATCAAAAACCCCAATTTCCTCTCCAGTTAGACAACTGAAAATTATGCAGAATATCACCCGACTATCTCATTTGCCTTCCTCTTACTGACTTTCTCAACAAAAATTTCTAATCTCTTGTTCCTTGCTGGAAATATCATAATTTAATATTACTTTCCTTTTCACAATGAACTTTCCCTGCGTAATAATGATTTAATCACATCCTTCGGTACGTGATAATACAATGGGTAGAGCGTAGGGCTACTGACTATAGGGCCCGGGTTCGACGCCCGGAGACGTATCTCGGTACCCTCCGCTTCACGCAAGCTGTGTGATTTTTCGGGTACCATATCTTCTTGATAAACCACAGGCGGCTCAGAAAATAAGAAACTGGTCCAAAACCCTGATGGATGTATTTCACAGGCCGTTGGGCTTAATACAAGGTGAGCTCTGCCCTCACCTATCAAACCGAACTTCAGTTTGATAACTGTGGCTGGTATCCTTCGCTGGGCTAAAACACCTTGTAGCACAACAAATTACTTGTACGCATTTTTTAAAAGACTGTCTTCTTAAATAAGTATATTTAACTGCGGAATCATTACGATAATAAGGCAGCGTAAACTCTCCTAAAATCAATCTAATTTGACTATTGGAAAGAAAGAAAACACGGCAATTCCACATTTACACTTTTATTAGACGACCATGGTTTCACCACTGCGTGGCATCTTCAGGTGAAGGCATGCCTCAATAAAAGTGTAAATGTGGAATTGCCGTGTTTTCTTTCTTTCTTTACGATGGAAAAATTCCACAAAGTAACGGCTAAAACAGTCTCTTATCTTGACCATTGGATTTAAATCTATTCATAATTGCATGAATGTTCCTTTTTTGCCATATATCCACAAATTTATACTAAATTCCAAGTATCTGAGATATACATATGTATATATTTTCCCAGTTACGCCGAAAGAAAACTAAAAAATATACAATTCAATTATAATTAATAAAATTATAATCAAATGCAATTTTTAATTACTCTCTGTGAGAGAATTTTCTTCTCTGAGACGAGAAAAATAAATAAATCATTGTCGTGAACGTTACATTTTTAAACGTTTAGAGAATAATTTACCAAAAATAAAAATGCGTGGCCTACGATAGCGATCATTCACGCAGGGTAAACCAAATCAAATCCTGCAATGTCGTCCAACTAGTTCTAAAAAGACAACAAGGCATTCTGGAAACGCATCACCACAATAGCGATAAATCATCCAAAATAAATTTCAAACTAAACTGGAGGTATCAATTTATTTTACCTTCTAGACATATGATATTTTACCTAGGCTAGCATTTGAGCGAATTAATGAATTATTACTCTCGACCCTCGCTAACGAAAGGGTATAAATTGAACTAACCGCAAAGTGTTATATCTGCTTTTGACATAACAATAATAAAGCTAATACCACTACGTAGGTCATAAAATAGATTGAAGGAATAGTCAATGAATGGCGAATCGGATAATAAAATTTTCCTATTTATTTTCGGGAGAGCATATTTGAGAATTCCTTCCGTAACCCTAAAATTTATAGATATGCTCAAGGGGGATTGAATCATAAGAAATATATATCGATTAATGCTCAAAACATCATCACCGACATATTATTTACCGTTTTATAATTTCACTTATGGCTAGAATTGCAATCTAGAAGAATATGTTTTTCATTTGATAATTATGATTTTTTTGTAAACCCTCAAAAGTAAACCATTATTATAATGCTAAAAGGACTGAATTATAGGAATCGTGCAAGAAAAATGCTTCAAGGAAATCGACACCTAATTCACGAATAATTGTAAAAAAAATGTCTTCGATTAGCACTTGTCCTTAAAGCATTGAAGTACAGGTTTATACACTGTGTATAATCATGATACCTAACATTAATCAAGAGATGAAGAGATAATTAGCCTTTAAAAATAACGCTATCAGCAATTTTGGATTGGGCACATGCTGTCTTCCTGTATTGTTTTATCTGTTTCCTTTATTAAATTTCATCATATATCTTTATTATATTACATGTCGCTTATTTTGCGCCGTATATCTAACGCTTATGTGACGGTGAACAATCGATCAATTTTAAAAAAACACACTGTCGCTATACCAACACCCTCTTGGGTTACAGGATACGTGTGTGAACACACACACACACACACACACACAAACACACAAACACACACACACACACACACACACACACACACATATATATATATATATATATATATATATATATACATATATATATATATATATACATATATATATATATATAAATAATTCCCTAAATAGTCATAGCAAACACAGAAACTACAACATATAAAAGAGGGACTCACTAGTTCTCGAATTTTCGGTGGTGCAACCACCTTTCCCAAGAGGAATTAGGAACAGTTCTGTTCCTAATTCCTCTTGAGAAAGGTGGTTGCACCACCGAAAATTCGAGAACTAGTGAGTCCCTCTTTTATATGTTTTAATTTCTGTGTTTGCTATGACTATTTAGTGAATTCACATTATTGTGCACGTTCGTGGGTTTTCCAAGAAAGTGACTATATATATATATATATACACATAGATTTAAATATATACCCACAGTACTCTTTCCTGCCCCACCATGCTAGTCCTCCTCCTTCCTTCGCTTCCCTCTCATCCAACTACGGCACCACACAACACTCCCAACCCTTGGATTTTCTCACTCACTCACCTTGAATCTCTCCGCTTTTCTCTTTCCTTCCGCGGCCGTCTTCATTTCTTTCAGTCCTCCCAAGACATCACAACGCTGCAGTCCCTTCTTCTTCTCCCTCTTCGTCAATTTCGTTTCGTTCAGCCCGTCTCCCTTTACTTCCCTCTCTCTCGTGCGTTCTTTTTTCTGGAGTTCTTCCTCTATCTTATCGTAGTTTTTCAGTCTATGCACGTCTCTCTTCTACTCTAAAACAGTGATTCAATGGCCTGTAAAAAGAGATATGGACTTTAGTGAAAACCATATGAATTTACATAAAATGAAAGATTCATGGAATATATAGAAATATCCTTCCCGTGGAATTTTTAAAGACATGATTGGTGCCTCCAGCGACTAATTTTTTTGCAATATTTGTTCATAAGAAACTTAATCACCATAGTGATACGTATTTTCGTGAAAAATAGGTATGCATTCCAATCTCTAGGTTTATTTGCTTTTTTTATTTAAATCGAGCATTTCCATTAATCACTCTACTCCGAAAATATAATGAAATATCAGATTATCTTTTGGAGATGTGTTCATTGCTGCCGTTCAAGTGTTATATACGAGATCTTGTAAGAAAGTCTCAATAGTAATTTAAACAAAGGAGTGAGGAAGTGTTAGGGAAAAAAACACAGAGAGCACATGAAAAAGAACAATCACACGTATTACAAATTTACGGTGATGAAACCACCTTCCTCTGGGGAAAGAAGGAACTGTGCATATATTATCACCATATATTATATACTATATGCACGCACACACACAAAATAAAAAGACGCATTAAGCAATTTGAAAACATTAGACACAGGATCAGGGAAAAATAGATAAAGTAACAGATATGGACGTTACCAAGGGGTTTTACCTTAACCCATATGCATTTATATTCATACGTATACAGATATAGGGAAAGGGAATATACACAATAATCTCTTTGAAGCAAGATTATTATTTTTTATGACTACCTTCAGATTTCCATCAATATTTCTATTGTTTAAATTTATGTTTTGAGGATTATTCATGCTGCTGATGCGCTTTCTTTTATAATCATTATTAACCGATTATGAGATGTAAATTTCTTTAAGTGTATTTTCGACAATCATGTTCTTTTGTTGTCTCCAGCGTAACTTTATGGAAGTTGCATAACTTATTGAAATGAAATTATTGATTTTTTCATTCCACCCAGGTTTGGACGTTAAACGTCATCATCAGATGACGTTCAGTGTCGAAACCTGGGTCGTGCTTTTATATGAAGTGTTTGGAATTACAAAGTCGATAATTTCATTTCAATAAATCATATGCTTCATGCTACGATTTCTGTTAGATTATTAATTACATGATTATCTGATAATATCGTAAAACATTCCAACTATTATTATTCTTTTAAAGCAGGCATCACATTAACTTAAGCTTAACCCTAACACACAAAATTAAGAGAAGATTTAATGAAATATCCTGATAAAATTCCTATTATTCGAAAGACAGGAAACACATATTTCACGAACATTCAAGGGCTAAGAGGATAATAAAAGAAGCCATTTAGGAAATATATTATCAAAGGAGCACGAAGGTCAATGCAATGAATAAAAAATCACTTGTTAAAAATTGGAGACTTGATAAAAAATTAGATTTTTGCGCCCTTTCTACGTATTCATAAAAGGGTTACAAAAGGTTTTCGCATGAAACGAAGAAGATAAATATAAAGCCACTCCTGATTTGAAAGCAAGAAGGTAGAGACTGGCACAAGAGGTATCGTTTTAGCGTCCAACGGCAACCTGCCAACGATTTCCTGTCAATGTCACTGTCAAACGCCGGAAATCTGCAATAATTTATGGGAAGGAAGGTTTCCAGAGAAATACTCTCATACTAGAGTCCATGTTACCGGTATGATGGGAAATAAAACTTGGTATTGTGGAAACTAAGATGAAATCATGGAATGTACGGCAACATAATACGCCTAGACTTAGCAGGGAGAATTAAATCTTGAAAAGCATAAGTGCCTGATATTACTTAAGATCGTGTTGCCACATATTTCAGAGATCAAAAAGGTTTTCTTATGGTCAAAATGCAGCCAAAGAATAGCAATAAGATGACAGTACAACAATTTAATCAAACCTCAGGATATTTATGTATTTTATTAAAAAAAGTAAGGTACACGAACAAGAAGAAACCCAAAGAGAAGCAGATTAAAACCTATGTCCTATCGAATGGATTCGAGTCAACTCTAGTGATAACGAATTTGTCAATGTTATTTTATTTCTTTCACGAAATAACACGCAATCGTTCACCAAGAGTAAAAACAAGAAATAAATACGAGAATTAAAAAACAATGGTGAAAAAACAACAATCCAATTACAATTAAATCTATTTTTTCAGCTATCACACGTCAAGCAGTGAGTGATCATCGAAGCGACAAAAAATCAAATGGAAACTAACCATCAATCGCAATTTTTGCGTACGGGCAGGCAAAATTTAACCGGTATTAGGTTAAACCCGGTAAATTGAATTTAATCGGAAATGAAGACTTTTAGAAGCACAATGTCCTCGCATTCCAGCACGCAAGCTGCAAAATGCTTAGTCCATACCGTCATTATGCTGCCGTTCCTTCCAGGATTTTATTTGGAAGGGCAAACAAGACGGAGAGAAGAAGAGGCGGCGTGAGGCACGAATGGTCTCTGAAGGAAGACGACGCAGTCGTTCTGGCGCGGCTGGCTGATGAGTTTGCCCCGAGGCGGAGGGAGGAAGGCCTCGAGGAGGGAGCTGAGGTGCGGCGGCGGCGACGAGGAGGAGGGTGGGATGTGCAAGCAAACTCTGCTTTCCATTCCTTTTTTTCCCTTCCATCCTATCCCTTCCCTTTGTTTGCATTATGAAAAATGAATGCATAAAGATGTCAAAAACGGCGGAGCGATGTGATCGAGAGTCGACGCTAACGTTCGTCTGGGACTCAATCTTTCTAAATAAAAAAAAAAGACTTGTCGAACTTCACCTCTATCACGGTCGTGGAGTAATATCCATCATAATTTTCACCCCGCATACAGCATATGCCTATGCATTTTTCGAAAACAGTTCCCTAAATGTTTCGGCTTATAATTGCATTCTCCCTTACCGACGCCCACACAACAGCTGATTTAATATAAACACCCGGCCCCAAACTCTTCTCTTTACAGCATGGAAAATTGCATACGCAATCCAATTATAAAATTGTCACGCACTACTCCTACGTGATGGCGTTCGTTCATTACATGATTTTAAATATATGTGTGCTAGAAGTGATTGGATGCTATCAATGCCACCAATTTGATCTCCACTCCCGAAAGGCAATAATCATGCAGAAAAGGATTACTTACACGCTTAAAATAATTTTACTGGTAAAAGCAATTTGTTGCTTAATATTGTGCGCCATGTACCAATATCTCTCACAATTACGCACGATTTTCTTGCTATATCCCTTCCTCTCAAACTAATTATTCCTCTCAGATGTATCATTTAGTCTACTTTTAAGAAAGCTTCGCATTTCAAAGTTTCACTCCAATGACATTTTGGGAGGAATATGCTATCAAGTAATTTCATTTTTTAATCAATATTTATGAAGTTTTCCTAAAAGTATTCCAATATAATTAATTAGATTAACTTCTTACTGTAGATATTCCAGATTGAGTGACCAAATAAGGTGATTGAGAGAACATATATTGACTTCGAGGGCGAAAGTTAAGCCCATGGCTCGTATATGGCAACCGAAAACGTCAGCCATTTCATAATTGACGAGTACTTAAAATGGTGAAAGAAGAATAGTCGTATATGTGCTAAACATTCGTTGAAATTCGGCTGACCCTATTTACTGAGCCACCGAGAGGACAAGTATTTTCTGATCATGTTTTTAATCATATTTCAAAATTATTCTTATCTATGAAATAGGAATTCAATTAAAGTATTCCAAAATTAAATAATATTATAAATAAAACACATCCGCAATTAATCTTATTGCACACAGTTCTGGCAAAAGATTGAAAGTATGCTTCTTGCAGGTTAGAATTGGTGGTTCAGGTGCTTAAAAAATATTAAAAGCAAAACAATTATTAAATACTAATCTGCGTTTTTGAAAAAGGTGACATCAGCAACATTTGGACACATTTTGATTCCTCTTTAAACGAATGGCAAACCTAATAGTTGACTTGAATTAGGCTTTCCGTTTACGTATACAACGCGTTGAATTGCAGTTAAACAATAATGGTCCACCTAATTTGAAGTTTGTTTGAATGCCAACAGGAAATTTGAATATCACATTTTGTGAGAAAAATTTTGTCCTTTTTGGTGCGAAAACTTTTTATGTAATTTTCAGAGATAAATTCCTAGGAAATGCGTATTCATTGAAATGCTGGTTGCATATGTTTTAGGATCTTTGTACGCATACTTCGGGCTAAAGATGACATTGTCTTCTGTGTTTACAAAATATTCATTTCTACATTTACGCTTCAGTCTGCAAACTTTGCCAAAAATAAATACTTGGTGCTGATTTGGAAAATGTGCGAAGTTTCCGCAAAACGCTAATACATGATCATTAATTATACAATCAATGTACGACTCTTATCCCATAGCGAAAGCTTCTAGGACCATACGGACTACCGAGGGAATTGTAGAGCGGATTTTTAGAAAAGAAATGAAAAGTAAAAGGATAGAGGAATGAAACAGAATTTCTTCTGATTGTGGAGCACAGCCGACAAAAAAACAACTTTTATACAATTTAATTTAAACAAATATACTAGATAATTTTAATAAAGTACAGGTACATTCCAAATAAAAAACAATGGATACGCAAAAAGCTTTTTAAAAGAAGTTATCACTGCCGCTCATCAAAAATTTATCATCCAAATTCATTACACTCACAACACGGATGCAAAAATAGCCTTTCAGCAATTTGTCTGCCTTATGTAACATTCTTTGATGGTGAAACGATTCGCTGGGAGTACCTATGCGAAGAGTAAGAACGATGAAGCTACAGACGGGTGAGAGGAGAAGGAACGAGAGACGTCCTTCCAAGGTGGTCAGTCGGATAGCAGAGGACGACGAGAAGAAGTGGAGGTGGAGGTAACAGAGATGGTGGAATCAGACGAGAGGGGCGGAAAGCACGCTGATACGGCCTACTCTCGTAGCACAACCTGCCTCCAGGAATCTTACCTTGACTCCCGTCTCGCACAATATCACGCATTGTCGTCTCTCACCTTGGTAAAGCACTCTCGTCAAGTTTCCTGAAGAATGAGTACCCACGCCACCAGCGAGATAGCAGGAGTCGCACGAAAAACCCCACCCACACCCCCATCCATCCATAATCCCTCTCCCACTACCCTCTGTTTGCCGTATCCCTATGCGTTTACGCGAGAGTGTGCGGAAGCCATCCCTAGGCATGGCTATATCTCGTATACCCACCGCGGTTCCACAAGGATTCGGTGAGGAGAGGTGGGGAGGACCTCATCGCCGTTTGGAGGACAAACGGCTGCGGCCAGTGACCGATAAGGCCTTAGAAAGCGCGACACCAGAACTCCTCTCACTCCACCGTTGCCGACGCAAAGTCGTCTCCCACATGACACACCCACCACGCCACTCCCACCTCAGATGACCACGAATCCGTCCACGTCATTTACAACTCGACCTACAAAATCCTACCTCAAATTTCGCCGCTCGGAATCCGGTAATACGTGTCTCCCGCACGATAAGGTAGGTACGTCCGGACAGATTTTTCTCGGAATATTAGCATTCACTTTCGTTCAGGTGACGGATTTTATGGCGATATTTTATTTATTTATTAATGTACCAAGCAAGGCACCGCTAGGGTTTGTGGCAGGGGTGAATACATACCAAACTAATGTTTACCCGAACATGACCCTACCGCGGTCGGACCATGCCATTATGATCCCTTATCGTTAGCAGGAAAAATTGCACCTTAAATATATCTCTTTTACACGTAACCCCTCAAATTTTATTGACATTATCTGTCCTACCGTAGTACGATAGGAGTACTAATATATTATCAACATCACTGCTAAAGAGACGACCTTCAATTTTATGCAAGAGCTTAAAATCTATAATTAAACCTTCGCTCCGTGAGTGATTCCAGCCTAGCTGTTCTAAAATTTTGGAAACGCTACTAAATTTATCATAAAATCGTTTTGCACATCTATCTCCTCCATGCTTCACGTGATCCAATTCGGCAACTAATCTAACTCCGAAAGGTTCCTACAAAATTGCAGCATATTCTAAATGGGTCGTAATCAGCGGCAGATAATATTTCTCTTTGACATTTTCATCACATAAACCTAATACTCTTTTAATAAATGCTATTTTTTTCTTAGCTTGTTCACATATTTTTCGTATCTAGCTATCTATGTGTTAAACCTGGGTTTAACACATAGATAGTTCATCATTGAGATCGTGAGTGAAGGTAACGCCGAAGTACTTCATTCCGTGTACACATTTTATTTCGTGTTCAAGATGCAGTAGATATTCGGGAGGGAATTGGTCTTTTTCCAAAAATGTATCACTACGCACTCTTTTAAGTTTAATTCTAATTACCAAGCGTCGTACCAACATTTTATAGTGTGCAGGTCATCTCATTTAAAATGCTCTATCCTCAGGATCACGAATATCACGCTAAACCACTGCATCCTCGGCAAATAAGCGTATCTTACTAGTGGCTACGGAGTCAATGTCGTTAACGAAAAGGAGGAATTAAAGAGGTCCGAAAAAACTTCCCTGGGCAACACGTGAAGTAATTTATACTGCATTTAAGCTAACTCCATCTATCACTACTCTTTGAAACCGACCATTCAAAGTCTTTTATCTAAACCAGGATTGTTTTATCTATGCCACATACTTCTAGCTTGGCGAGTAGTTTACTATGAGGTATTTTGCCGAAGGCTTACTTGAAATAGAGAAAAATCGCGTTCAATGGAACATTCCTCTCTCCCGAAGTAAGAATATGATGAAAAAAAGCGCAATTTGTGAACTCGCAAGGGTCTCAAGATCTACCCTTTCGGAAACCGTGCTGACCTCCTTATTACGATACTCCTTATAACGATCGAACTAGCAACTAAATATTTCCCCAGAAACATTCATTTTAACCTCTTACCTCTCAAGGCATATTTCGGCCAAATAATGGAGTGAGAAACATATGTTAGTCTTTGTGGGGAAATCATAAAATTACACAATGGTAAGTGCTTTTTTTAACTACTGGAATTACATGCTACATACAAATCTCAACGTGTACAATAAAGGACTCTTGAAATGGCTCTTTTAATTGAAATAAAATAATAAGTTCAGACATGAGATAAATAAAGAAATATATATATATATATATATAAATATATAAATATATATACATATATATATATATATATATATATATACATATATATATATATATATATATATATACATATATATATATATATATATATATATATATATATATTCATTCACATAGAAAATGGGAAAGGAACACACATAAAGGACGAACACAAGAGAGGTGGGGAAGGCGGATTTGAGCAGATCACAAACGTATAAATATTATCCTCGACCGGGACTTGAACACCGGATTTCTCCACTTGCCGGGCGAATGCTCTACCCACTTGAGCTAACGAGAAAATGTACTTAACATTGAAATCTGCGATCTTATAAAGCGCCAAAGTGCTCCGATTCATTGCCCAGGAGATGGCGTTAGGGAGCTCTTACACCTACCAAAGGAGAAATAGACAAACGCAAGAGGAGAATGGACAGTAGGCTAGCAAGCATACAACATCATAAAGGATAGGAACGGTGCGTTTCATGGCACGCATAGCCAGAAGAAGAGACGAGCCACATTGGTCAAATACACATTCAAACACGAAATCCCGCCATTCGGCGAACAAATATTCATTCACATACAAAATAGAGATAAGGAAAATGGGAAAGGAACACATGTTTAGGACGAACACAAGAGAGGTGGATTTGAGCAGATTATAAATGTAAAAATATTTTCCTCGACCGGGACTTCATCACCGGATCTCTCCACTTGCCGGGCGGATGCTCTAACCACTTGAGCACCTAACCACTATGTATATGTGTGTGTATGTATATATATATATATATATATATAACATACACACACATATACATAGTCAACCACGAAATTCCACTATGTAGCGAACAGATATTTATTCACATGGAAATAGATGTTAAGAAGCACATATAAAGGACGAACACAGGAGAGGTGGGGATGGCGGAATTGACCAGATCACAAGCGCAAAAATATTTCCTTTACTGGAACTTGAGCACCGGATCTTTCGCTTTGCCGGGCCGGGCTTTTCAATGCTCGAGAAGAGAATATTAATGTGCAGCTCATTAACCAACGCGCACGAGATAGATAACGATAACACAGACCAATAGTGGTTTTGGTGCCGGAGCTTTTAATGCTGATTTAAAGAACAATTGGGGTGCTGAATCCAATTATGACACTAGTTTTTTCCTATCAGCTATAGTTTTCAAGATATAGATATGTTGTTACTTACGTAAAAAAATCTTCTACATGATGATATGGGAATATTATATTAATAATAAAACCCACTAAATATAAAGACTTGATTTATTTCTAGGGCTGTTAAATCACCCTCAAACACAACAAAATTTTACAATACAATTGAACACAAATACTAAAATTTTTTACTGTAATAAAACAAATTGAAAAGAAAAAAATACATAAAAACATCACTCAACACATCGGAAGCTTCTTTTGCGCGATTTTCTTGAGTGCACTTTGTTCAAACAGTCTCGTTTTAAGCACCAGCAGTAATTTTCCATCATATGGTTATCCCATCTTCCTTGGTGGCGAGCTTCCATTGTTTTTATATCCCGGTAAAATGTCTCACCTTGTTCTTCAATTGTGTCTCCTAAATTTCCAAGAAAATTGTCTAAGTGGCTGTGTAGGTAGTGAACTTTTGTGTTCATATTACATCCAAGTGATTTGAAGTTACTGAGCATAATGTTTACCAGCTCAATATAATTTTCACTTTTGTGATTTCCTAGAAAAATTTTTATGACCTCAACAAATGTCATCCAACTATTTTTTTCAATCTCATTCATTGACTCGACAAAAGCAGGATCCTTTGTAAGTTGTCTGATTTGTGGCCCCTCAAAAATACCAGCTTTAAGTTTTTCAATACTTATATGGGACATCTTTAGTCCTAAGTAGCCGAAGCATGGTCCATCCTTGTCAAGAGCTGAAGTCTTCTGAATGGGGTACCGGGCGTCTAGCTGAAGGCAAATCTGGACATGTCCACTTGTGGCGATTTTTTCGATTAATTCCCGAAACATTTACTATGCGAAAATAACAGTCGTCAATATGGTTCACAGGTTCTCTCCACACCATTGGCACACCAAATTTTAGACTTTTCCTTTGTCCTGTTGTCAATTGCCGCAGATGTTCAGAACATGTTTTACACACAAAATGCGGTGCCCATGTTTTATCTTGGTCACCAAGCTTAACAGCAAAATATCCCAAGTAGGCACGTTTCACAAAGTCTGTAATATTTTTCCTATTTTCTTTTAGCATATATTCCCCACAAACGTAACAAAACACATCAGAATCATTAACACAGCATCTTCGACTTGAGCTCATTTTTAGATGATGTTTTACAAAAAGTTACACTTTGAAGTAAAGTCCGTCCACCTGCTCCGAATAGTCAAGGGCAACTAATGAAACAAAAATGACTGTCAAGAGAACAGAAAACGTGGATGCCATCTAACGGATACCTTATGAACTAATTTCGCCATCTTTTACCGAAGTCGATACAAACGATTTTTGTTTTTTAATCTCATTGGCCTACAATATAGAAATATACATAAAACTTATTGACAGTTTATTGAAAATAAAAGGAACACCGCAGAGTGGTTATAAATTAGTATACTTATAGAATTATTTAACTTTGAAAATTATTTTCCGGAATATATCAAATATTAAAATAACTAATCGTAAGATGTGCCATATCTAAAAAAGTAGAGCTGTTAAATAAAAACGGATTTCATAATTGGATTCAGCTCTACAAATATAGTTAAAATCAGCACAAAGATTCTCGGCACCAAAAAAAATTTTTTTTGTAGGCCTGTGTCATTTATCCCAAGCGCGAGAGAATCGAATTTTCTGTCAACATTTGAAATACCTTGGGGAGAATTTTCCTCCAACATATTTCACTCATACTGGGTGAGGCTCGAGTGAAGGCCGGAAAGGGTATGAGAGGCCGAGAATGAATGAACTAGGTGTTCGACGCCAACCGCCTGAGGGTCACGGTTATCGACTGACGACGTAATAGTCCAGTAGTTTTCTCAACACATTACCCATACGGGGGCCTGTATGCCGCGTCAAGTCTTGCCATCTCCAGAGATCAAACCCGAGACTGCTATTTCACACACTTTACAAACAAGGCCCCAGACTTCGTATGTAATCGACGGCCATTTATTCAAGAATCGCACATATATGCAAGTAATTATCAGCTTAGCCGTATCACTTCCACTGAGCACGCTCATTAAATCACCGTATTATGAAATAGTTTTAAATTTATAATTAAATTAGGAGGAAAAATATTCTGGACGGAAGGCAGCGCTTATCCTAACTTTGTAATTACTGGATGAGAATAAATACCCAGATGGGTTCTTTTTTACACGGTAAACGACAAATATCACGCGTTAAATTTTAAATTTAAAGCATACACCAAAGGTGGCTAAAACGATTCCGCGTGGGCGAATAGCTTTTCAAATACTAATAACTCGAGTATGCAAGTACTTAACTTCAATGAAAGTTTACCCTGTGTAGATCCTAATTTTCATATATATATTCTAACCCCTGTACTCTTCAACACCTAATGTCCACAATTTCCCAATACAACTTTACACCAAGTAACTTCGTGTATTATGGCATGAATTATTTATTCATGGTCCAATTTTCTCTACATAATTCCCACTCTAAGAGTGAGAATTATGCAGAGAAACTCGCTCAACCAATTCCGTTTTTCTCTAACCACCCGCGCCAAATGGACAATTCTCTTATCGGTTATCCGTCTCCATACATGCACTGTACACGGGATCCATTCCCCCCTCGGACCTGCTAAAAACATGACCCCCGTACCTGCCCCAATGCGAACCACAGTGTACGCGACGCCCAATGCAAGCTTCAGCAGACAGATTAGATAAAACGAAAATCACCAGAGGACAAACAAACGCGATAAATGCTCCAAAGTCACCTTCATTCACTTTCATCACGGACACACCAGCCTCGAAACTATCATCTCGCCACTAAACCAGGCGGACTCTGTTTCATCAGTTAACATATTTTTTTCACAGAATTAGTAACTCTGATCCATTAGAAATTCACTACAATTTTGATGGAGACGAATCAATGAAAACAAAACATCAACTAAGCTGACCTCCCAACATGTAATTAAAAAGGGGGAATAATTATGGATAAGAAAGATACCCCACATACAGGGTTCGTCCGGAAAATAAGTTTATGATGCTCATTGTCTTTTTTGACAAAAGGGGAGTCGTCCACTACGAATTTGTACCTGAACGACAAACTGTAAATGCTGCATTTTACGTCCAAGTGCTTGACAGGCTTCGAAAACGAGTCGCCCGCGTCCGGCCAGCGATCAAAAACATCTGGCGGCTGCATCACGACAATGCGGCGTCTCACACCGCGCTTGTCGTGTCGGACTTCTTGGCCAAGCACGGTGTGGCAACGCTGCCGCACCCGCCCTACAGCCCGGACTTGGCACCACCGGACTTTCTTCTGTTCCCGCATATAAAGAGGAGTTTGAAAGGAACTCGATACGGGACTTTGGACGCCGTCAAAGAGGCCGTGACGACGTGTCTTCGAGAGGTTCTCGATGATGCCTTCGCGGGAGCGTTCCAGGAATGGGAACGCCGCTGGAACAAGTGCATCGACTCACAAGGGTCCTATTTTGAGGAATATTAGCTTAAGATATGTAAAAGTGTAAGAATTTTTTTTTCCTGAGCTCAGTACACTTATTTTTCGGACCCTGTAGTAGAGTTTTACAGAATAACGTTTTCGAATTCGGTCTACACTACGTATAAAACTCGTTAACACATCCATTGGAGTTTCAAATAAAGGTTAAGAGCACGAAAACATCGTCATTTTAATAAAAAAAGATAAAGATAAACATTGTCACGTAAAAGTGTACTCATCGCTATAACACTGATTTGAAGTGAAACTTGAGTTCTTCAGGATATGACACATTAAAGCCGTCCAAATGCGAGGGGTATGAAGTACTAAAGAAATGCTTGCAACCAGGGGAAAGAGTGGATCACAAAAGGATGTGCATTGGATGCACCGGAAATGTGCAAGTATGATATGAGTGTGCTACGCTGGCTTGGATATGTTGAAGAAATGGATGAGAGAAGAATCAATAAGAAAATAAAGATAAGGGTAATAAGGGTAAGGTCCGAGAAGACGGGCTAACGAGAAAGACATGGATACATCTACTTGGTAACATTCTGAGAAGAAGCATGTATGAAACAAAACATGGAAATGATCTGCTGAAAGAAGTATACGAGGATAGAGAAGTGAGAAGGAACTCATTAAAAGAGACTGTGTTCTGTCCTAGCTCAAAGTCAGGTATTTCTCAACAGCGCCGACCTCGAAAGAGGATGGCTTGCAGGGTAAGTATGCATGAAATTAGGTTTAACAAGACTCGTTATTACCGATTCAGACGCCATAGAAAATATTTGGATTGGGGTTTTTCTTAGAACGAATCTAAAAATGATGAAAATAGAAATAGGCGTACTTTTATGTTTATTCTGCATTAACACTCATTCATATGCGAAACCCATTCGTTGACAACGTTCCCGGAATCGAAAACAAAAAGTTTTTTTCAAGTTTCTTGGCAAAAATACTAAATGTTCGATGAGCTTAATGGAGAAGCTATTCTATTTTGCTGCTCATGTCTACATAGATATGAGACTGAGTTTAAATGCAGTTTACAACTGATTCCACTACTGCCAGGTTCCCCAAGGAGGTACAGGTGATGACAACTCCAAGCCACATTGAAAATCATCTCAACAACTTCCTACACCGTTTTCCATTTGGCCTTAAACAATCACTACTGCACAAACTATACTTTTGCCCTTCCTTGAGCATACCGCTGAGAGAGGGAGGTACATAGAATAGAAAGTTACGCTCCACGTATGACGACCACAACAGAAAACAGTGTAAATCGGATGGAATCATAAAAGATGAATGAGAGCACCTCCTCTCTCTAAAATAGCTCTTGATTCTTATTAGGCGTCTAGAGCGTTGAACTCGGAACAGTATGTGAGTTTCCCTTATTAACGCTGTTAAAACCCGCGGAGCGCGAGACACTCATCCAGAATTCGGGCTTTCCTCGTTTTAGTGTTTTATGTCGGCATAACTGCTCTCCGACAACAAAGCGTGGATTGTGCCCAGTAGGAACCACGTTCGCTCGGAGTGGAAAAAATGATGATATTCTGGGATATTAATATACGATACGATTCCTCCGTCCGTAGGAAAATAATGTTGAAAAAAACGTAGGGATAAGGCTAAATAATACGAAACGTACAAGGACGTAAGCAAATTCAGAGATTTTATTCTCGTTCCAACTTGCGAAAACCGCACTGGCACAGAAAACGAGACTTATCACCATGGAATGATGCATTCCGAAAGAAAACACACTCATATGAAAAATTTCAAACGCTGTGGCAAAATACAAAGACATAATTGATTTTAAAAATGTCTGAAGAAATTAAAGAAACACAACAATTCCATGGTCCATAGCTAAAAACACCGAATTTAATTATTTACCTTACTTATATTTTGGCGGATTTTTTCAAGCATCTTTAGTCCTTTCAAAACAACCACTTTAAATCCTTTCAAACAACCACAACCACAAAATTATTTAGCGTGGAATAACGCTATTTTGGTTGGAACGCTGCGATTCATATTATTCTCTACGTGATTGGAGTGAGTGTGAATGTGCCCCCAAGAAGAATCCCTTCCCGCAACGCACATATTTTCGGTCGCCAACACCGGCATTCGCATCACCGCCGACTCGAGGCTAAAACCTTCATTCTATTCCCATTTCAGCCCGTCCACGAGAAAATGAAGATTGAAATCTAGCTTGGGGAGGGGCAAAAAATATCTACGGGTCGGCCGCGGCGGTGGCGCCACGGTCTGTCCTCGGAAGGAAGAGAGGGAGAAGAATGGTATCTCGAGAAAAAATAAAAGAGTTCTAGCTAAATGTTTATTAAACTCGAATGAAATTCGCGAGATAAAGAGCCTATCGACGGGAGAGCTTGGGGGAGATGAGAGGGGTTGGGGTTGTTGGGGAATGATCAAAAGCAAACTCCCGGGAGAGGGAGGAGGAAAACATCAGAGAGCCGCGACACGCCACCAACAGGAGGTCAGTAAACCCAGGGAGGACACGGGAGGGAGAGGAGAAGAGATAGGCTCAGTAAGTGACGGTTGGGGTAGGCGCCAAAGCGGGAGGAGACGGTGGGGAGGGGGCAGGGAGGGGGGGAGGCGGAGGGTGAGAGAGACAGCACTTTGCTCACTTGGACACCTGATGATCTCATCCCGACGGAGCCAGAGGAGGATGGCGGGCGGAGGACACGCACATGCCGCGGAGATTGGCGGTCAGGCGAGAGAGAGGTGGGAGAAGGTTCGGAAACTGCAATAATTTTCACCGCACGGCGAACGGTGGAGCGCCTCTACGTGTCCCAGTAAAAATTTAGCCGCTAAACCCATCAATTACGGTGGGAAACTGAAAACACCCGAGGATGGAGAGAGAACCGAAAAAAATGGATGAAGTTCAAAAATAAACTATAACAACGGCGACGGTGACAAATGTTTTGGCAAAACCATTTTTTCCAAAAATAATCACCTTTTGCAATACAATTTTTTTCGAATTTCAAAATTAGGCACCTTAGTCATGATCACGAAAACGCACGGTGTAATTCAAAAGCTTCCCTTAAAAATACGAACATGATCTCTTCTCCAAAAAAATTTGAGTACCCCTTATGGTGACGAATATTTATATACGAAAATTCCAGCTATGGTAAATGGTAGTGTAATCTTGAGTGCAAAATTTCATCAAGTCGGATATAGTTGTAAGCGCATACCTTCTCAATGACAGAGTTCGCATACGTATAGATTTCATATACTACAATTCAGCAACTAATGTGTGTGGGCATGAGTGGTATGGCAGCACTGAGCACGCCCTCAGGTAGCATAAATCACGTTCAGCATGGGTTTTGGTTAGATCATGGAGGCAGGCAATCAACTCCTAATACCTACCTCAGTTAATATTCGTGCTCTTCTCATAACTCTTTACTTCCTCCATCCCCTAATCCCATAAAGGCGCCAATGACCCTACTCGATGACGCACCTATCAATAGATACGCAGCGCAGAGCCTATTCCCCAGGCGATGCTTCGAAAACAGGAGGAATAAGAGTGCAGCCCTATGAATTCCGAGATGAATCTTAATTAAGGGACCGCTGGGCGAGGGCGTATGTCCACCTCTTCGTGGCTCACGATTCTAGAAAACGCTAACGGGAAGGAGATGTTCGGAGCGCCGTTGACCAATCACACCTGAGGAGCTTTTAAGGAAGAGAGCTACAGATGGAGAAATCGACGGTTCAATTATCCGAGCAATTTTCGTTCGGAACCTTAATTGCCACTGCAAATTCAAGCGAGGAGTGCAACGCCTAGCAATTCAAAGATGACATTACACATGGCGACAGACCTACACGAAATATTCTCATAAAATTCACGTTATAATCTGAAATCGAGAACGGCCGTTGACCACGTATTGTGGGAACTGCTTTGTTTATTAATATGAGCAAAATTGTTCACTAAGTGTGGAGTGGAAAGCGGTCATTAAAGACCGTCTAGAAGAACAGAGCCGCTTTGGCAAAGAAGATATATGTGAAATAAAAGTCAAGAGATTATGGAGCTTGTAACTTTGAGGGCGCGCGGTTAAAAGATCCAATTTGGACTGAACATTTATGCGATCGTAACATAGCCAAATAAGGAAACCATGTCGGGGAACCCAACGCAGAATAATTATAACCAAGGTCCATGAACCGTTTCATTTCACACTCAATGCAGAGTTTCCGCTGGAATATCAGAATTCTTGAAGCGGTTTTTACGTCTTCAGAATTCATAAGAGAGTTTTACATTTTGCTATCTCCTGCACGGTGACTTGAAAGGTCTGATAAACAGAAAAGATCCCAGCTCCCATTAAAGTTTAAACTTCTGAAACTATCGGTTGCACTTGTTCGTTTCGGAGCTCTTAGCACATGCATTTAATTAAAACTTAGATTAACAAGTTTCGGCACTTTCGGTTATGGCTATGTAGAAGTAGTAGACTACGTTCTTCCACCCCAGAAAGTTACCAAACGTATTAATATTTGGCTCAGGCGACACGGAGCCAAGGCTAGGGCCATCTCGTTGGGCAATTAAGAAAGAAACTAAAAGAACACCCTGAGCATAAGATACTTTAGGTTTACACATAACATAAGAGATTCCAGTCGTATTTAGGCGAAATTAAACCAAAACTCGACCGTGGAGCGGTGAAATATGGAAGGGAGAATGAAAGCGAGGGAGGAAGTACAAGCGATGACGAGATAAAAAGAGAAAGAGGGGCACAACGAAAATTTTGTCGAGCAAGTCGGCTGAAGATTGCGGCCATAAATCAAGCTGATAAGCCATAAACCACACTTCGGTCTCGTATATGATACAAAATGCACGTCAGACGTACGGCCAAGAAGATGCAAAAAGTCAAGGACCTCATCTCCCAAAATGAATTCTCCCTTCATCAAAGGCGAGGGAAATTTCCACGCAGATTCATTTTCATTTTGTGCACTTTTTTATGCATGCTAACTTAAAAGATAAAACTACGTTAATCTTATCATGCATGTCTGACCAAAAGCACGTTGATACCCTCGTATTTATCCAATGTATTGTTCCGAAAGAGAATAATGAGATTTTGAGAGGCCATTTGTAAGTAATTACCTAAGTTTTTTCTACCCATTGTAAATATTCTTCAGCATTAAAAAGCTAGCAACTAGCAAGTTATTTCTCATTAGCCAATGGCGATTCCAACTTGAGCAAAATATTACATGCACAACTATGCAGCTACGAATTATGCAGAAGAAACAAACTGAGACACATGGAAGACCTGAGATGTTCCAATAACGTTAAAACCACGAAGAAATTATTCTTCGTTATTTGAAAAAGTATAAAAGTAAAAAATATGCACCTAGGCAATAGGCAAAAATTGAAATACTAAACCGCAATTTATTAATGACAATGAATAAAAGTTCACATTACCTATCCCAAATAGTCTTGTCTAAATGATTCCTTTTTTCAAATGAGTTTATATATGTATATATAAATATTTATAACCATTTAAAATAGTTCACATATTAATTTGACCATTGCCAAATTAATTTATTTAAATCACTTTAACGTTTTCAAAAGACAAACGGGTAGACACTTTCGAAACTACTTTTTTTAACATTGACTCTTTATCCAACTTTTTGGTACTGGAAACTTGTTATAATAGGCTAATGGATCATTCATATTTTTATCAGCAATAGTTCGAAATTTTTTAATCCCAATGGCATTAAGTATGTATAATTTTGTGTCTGCAAATCTATCTATAAACATGAATGATGGAAAGAATAGTTTCATAACGCAATGAAAAACAATTACACAATTAAATTAAAACAAACTATTTGAGGAAGCAGCAAGTATTTTTTAGCCCTTATGTTGCAGAATATTTCCTGTTAACAGGTGTTCGTGCAAATTACTTTCGTAAAGAAAAAAGGATACAGGAGTTTTCTAAACATGCATGGGTCCACTGCCAAAAAACTAAATAGGTAATTTATAAGAGAACGATCTCATGATCATTTGTGTTTAAATTGCTTTCTAGCAGTTCGGTGCGAATGTAAGCGAAATATCAATAACTAATTTGAGTAGAACGTGTTTGCCAATTTCTTATTCTCGATCGTTGGAATCCGGTCACTACCTTCTTCGACAACATGAATGTTATCATTGAAATACGATTCATTGATATTTTTGGATTTCCAATGCTGATGTGATTTCGATAAACACGAAATGACAATTTAACTCATTATCCACCAAATTACGACACTACGAGGATTAACTTCGTGTATTCTTGAGAGGCGGCATTCCAGCTCACGAAATTCGGGTTAGCTGGCGATTGTGTTAACCATGGACCTAAACTGGTCGCCACACTCGATAAACGTGCCTCGCGGATACATTTGCATTCTAACCTTCCTTGAGATCCCTTGATGAAGTATGCAGCAGTGGAATTTTAGTGCCATACGCAAAAATACTATGGAAAGACATTAAAAGGGGAAATCATCGGAGAGAAGAGGGTTAAATAAGTTCCGATTGAATTACAAAAGTCTTCCAGTTGTACACACCTGAATTACTTTTTTAAACATACATTATACATGAATAAAGAGAAAGGGAACGTACTACGGCCGAATGAATGGAATAAATAAAAATTACCCAAAGCCGTACTCTTAGGTACCTAAGAGTACGGCTTTGGGTAATTTTTATTTATTCCATACATTATACAACATAAAAGTCAATTTTTTCGAAAGACTAGGACAGAAATATTGCCCACACTACAGTAGAAGTGAAATAGTGGTAGGTTTCGAAATATGGCCGAAGAGTTTTTCCACTCATCCTAACGTAACATCCAGAATTTTCTATATAAGCTTATCCAAAGGGCGTTCTTGGGAAAGCTGCGGAATCCTCTCCGTAGCTTACCCTTCATTCTTCACTCCATAGATGCAAATTTACGCAGCAATTCATTAAGAGAGCTCGCCCATAAAACGAATGGAAACATTCCCTTCCGTACCTTTTAGTGCACGTGTACTTATTGCATTCGCTCCCTCATTATGCCGGAACATCTGGTGTTCCAATCAAGGATTCCCTTCATAAATCCTATGCTTCTATATCTGAGTTCTGGTAAGGGAAAACCGATTCAAAATCACATATAATCAAACAGCATACGGCTCTGAGCTGAAAGAATTTACCGGGCTCGAATCGCGTGCTACGCACAATTAAGCCAGGGGTGTCATCGTATTATACCAACGTTTCCTTATAATCCACGGAACGAGCGGGAGGAAACTTTAGAACCAATCGAACCTCTAAAGCACTCCAACAGGAAGTTATTGAGTGGAAAAGTGCAGGAAATAGGACAATAATTATGAAGTAGTCCTCTAAGTACTTTCCACAAGAATAAATTATCATAAAAGCGTTTTGTTCCACACAAAAATTCCTAATTAGTGAAGATATAAGATAATACTAAAATGAGAGAATGTGTTACTGTTGATAACAGACAGTGTTAGTGCGTTCCTGCAACAGCGCAAGAAGATTCTCTACCACGGAATATGAGAAAAAATTCCGTTCATTACCACTGAGCTACTAAGAAAATTGAAAAACTCTATCTGTTTCAAGCATATAAGCTTATCGAACAGCATTACAGTCAATGTCATGAAAATCTGAAGGTCTATTTCACCAAATAAATATAAAAACTAGTAGATTGTTGGATCATTCGAAACAATTCCACGAAAGGCAAAATAAATACTTGTCTTTTCCTTTTCTTAATTCTCTTCAGAACGCAGTGGCAATTAACGACACTGGGATTCCAAGTTAGCATCTTTGCCTATTGGGAAACAACTTTCCAGAATTCACGCAATATTATTTCCGAGGTCGTCCCAGAGTGGAACACTATTTGTTATCAGTCCTGCCACCCACACATACGACTAACCCTTTCACGGTTACGTGACTACGCTTCAATCACGCCGCCCGCGAAATTGAAGACTTTTCCGTGACCGCCCTTTTCTCCTGAACGCTCCCCAACGTGGCCGGTAATCCGGTCCACGTCAAGACTGACTCAGTGCCTCTCCCTTCCTAACCGAGGCCCCAGAGGGTTCAATCCCGGACCGCTTAATATACCTCTGCACGGCCAACCATCTGCTCTCCGTTATATCACCCCTCCTTTATTTTATTCCAGCTCACAGGCCTTCTTCCACCTTCGGCTTCCTTTTCACATAATCTAGCGCGAGCCAGAGATAATGAGAAAGTCAAAGAAATTGCAGGGAATGCCGCAACGTAAGTACAGCGGGAGTCACCCCATGACAAGAAAAATTTCACAGCGGAAAAATCGTTCAGGACCCCGCTCAAGGGGAATCATTTTTCAACGGTGAAATTTCCTGTATTAATAATGGAAATCGATGTAACCGGGACTTCAGAATATATTTTAAATATGTTAATAATAATATTATTATTATTGGTAATCTAACGGCTAAGGTACACCACGGTAAAAACTACGATAAACCGCCATCACCTACAAAGCACAACCTGGCATCTAAAGCAACACTAAAACCTTCCTTTCATTCATCGTATTTCCTTCCTCCTTTCACTACATTCAACATGTCTATCCTATTCCTGCCCGAATTTGCCCAACGTTCTCTCCTCTATCTTAGTCTTCAACATCCCAACGTCAATCAAAATTTTCTGTTCCCATAATTTCTGCCTTCTTTGGATTTCTCCCAACAATCCTCTCTCCTCCCCAACTATGACTAGAGTTATAGGATAATTTTCCAAAAAAATTCTCTGTGCACAATTGAGCACATAAATTTTACGCACGCTAATTTCAACACCAATCCAATCATTACATTTTTTTAGAAAGATTATGACATATGACCTTCGTCGCTAATAGCTTTATTGCTCCAAAAAGTGTTTTCGCCGTTTAATTTCGAACGGGGACAATGAGTAGATGTGTAGTATTAATTTTTTTGGAAAAGATCTCTATTCGATTCACCTGAAGGAAACATTTATAATACAAGAAGACAAACTGAAAAAGAACCATTACATTTATAATACAAGAAGACAAACTGAAAAAGAACCATTACATTTGATGCATGAATACAAGTGAAACATCATAGTGTATACAGATGAAACAGAACATACTCTCTACCATCTAAAACTGTGCCCCTTTTCCACCCGTAATGCAGCGACCGAGTCTCTTTGTTTTGCATTTATGATTATTTATTCGCATTTTGTAGCACTTACTGACAAGCATTTAACCATGAAAAAACTTTTAAACAGCAAGCGCACCATCGATTTGAATGGATAAGGTTTAATGCTAAAATAAACGTAAGTGAATTTGAATGATACATATATCAATTCATAATATACAAATAATTTCAGAATCAGGCAATTGAAATTATGTCATGAGGTCAATTAGTCAATAGTTATGCATTTTTAAGCCTTTTAAGAAATAATGTAGACAATATCAAATGTCCCAAGATGTTTATATAAACAGTAAATAATTCATAGTCATTCAGTACATTACTTAGTACGATACTTTTGATAATCATACGAAAACATTCTAATTAGAATTCATTACTACCTAGAAATTTATTTGCGCCATTACGAAAAAGTAGGAGGAAGGATCCAATAGGAATTCCTAAGAATCGACGACACGGCGCGACGGCTTTTCTTGATGGCCTTCGTTGCCCACAAACTACTGTGCATGTTTAAATGAAAAAGGAGATATTACCAGGAATCCGCCACCACAGCCACCGCTATGCCATATAGTGGTATTCTATACTTATATAAATAACGAAGTTGAAATACTGAATACAAGATCAAGACACAATCACTGATAACAGCTATAATTTGCCAAAGAACACTGATAAAATCCTTGAATTCACATTCACACATATGTATTCCATATTACACTAAGTAAATGATAAACATTCTATTAGCCTATTGTTACCAATAAGTAGTATTCAAAGATTAAATGTCCAATCTTGAATTGGTAATGGTTCCTCATGATGGAAGGCTACAGCTTTGAATTTTTAATAGCCCATAACATTACAATAAAGTTTTCACCAAAGGTGGAATTTCTTTAGCCATAAAATGGTGTTGCCGCCTAAAGAAATGTAATACAAGTACTTCCATGATAAATTACAGTACAAGTGAAGTTTGCGCCTATTTATGACGATTATGTATTTGACAGTGTCAGCTTTTAAAGTGAAAGTTTGCCACACTGTTTTGTTTTGCATTGAATGCATATATTTTACATGAAAAGCAGGTATGAATGCATGATTGAAGGTATGATAGGAAAGCAGGTAGTCTCCCTAAAAATAGCTTACTCAACATGTAAATACAGGGTGCGTTTGGAAAGTAATGATATTATTTGCCGTATTCCATAGCGGTGGCTTGCAGGGTACTAAAATAAATATATACTTGTATGATTATACAGGATGCGTTCTAAAAGTAATGCTCCTCTTTTTTTCAAGTAATTTATTGAACATATTTGCTCAAACACTTAAAATTCTTCAAATTATTGTCCTTGGGTCTCTACACATTTTCTCCTGCGACTCTCCCATGACCCGTACGCGTCCTGGAAGGTATCTTCGGGTACCTCTCGCAAGGTCTTCGTCACGGCTAATTGTATCTCTTCTATGGACCAAAAACGGGTTCCTTTCAGGGTTACCTTAATCCGAGGGAACAAAAAGTCAGCTGGGGCGACCTCAGGAGGGGGTGGGGCAGCGTTGGCACCTGGTATTTGGCCAGGAACTCGCGGACTCGTAGCGCGTTGTGGCAAACACCTTGGACACGAGATTGGCGCACACTTTCCTCATCGCTAAATCTTCAGTAGAAAACAAAACAGTAGACGACAAGTGCAGTTCATTGGCAACCATCTTGAAACTCAATCGACGCTCAGAGTCCAACAATTGTCGAGCACAAGTCACATAGTTGTCGGTTTTGCTGGTTGACGGGCGCCCAGAGCTTTGTTCGTCGTGAACCTCCTCTTCCCTGCCCTCCAAGTCCTTTAACAACCTCAAAATTTGTGAGTAGGACGGAGCAGAATCCACATAAGCCTTACGAATCATTTTCTTAGTCTACTTAAGAGATTTTTCCAGTTGAGCACTAAACCTATTAATCGCGTAACGTTGCTCGATCGTCGATTCCATTTTTTCATGACAAGGCCGGCGCGCAGAGGTTAACAATAACTGACGTCCTGCCGCTCCCATAGCTTGGAGAGCACTGAGACCGGTCTCGCTACAAAACTTTGCGTCACCACCCCCCCTCACCTACTCCAAGTAGTTCCATCCCACTCCGACCAATAGGAGCGACGCGGGAAATTCAATTGCATTAGTTTCGGAACGTACCCTGTAGTATTGATTATCGCTACACTTCAATCATTGGACGGGTTTCATGAAAACGCATGCTTGAAGGTCGGGTAGAATCAGAAAATACATGACAGATTATCACACAAACGCCAAAACGAGGCATCACCCAAACTATCGTTCGAATATTTTCTTACGATAAACCTGAAAAGAAGGAGCATTTCAATTGACCTGATAGCAAAAAGTGAAAATTCTCGACAAACCAAACTTTCGCCGACCGGCCAGGAATTTTCGGAAGTATTTCCGATTTAATGCAATAAGACGGCGTGGAGTTATTCAAAATAACTGTATCTAATATATCGAGTTTTACCTTAATACGTATACTTATACCGTCTTAAACCCAATTTCAAGAAGGTTGTCTCCAAATAGTTAGGATAAATTTTTTTTTAATCCGTTACTTATTTTTTTAATAAAAGAATTAATGACACATGGTACTTCTGAGCGTCACTTAATCCTTAATGTATATATTCATGATATTATCTAAATGTTTACTTCATATGTAAGATACCTAATTCATAAACATCTTAACTTGTGAATTAAAAATAATTTTAATTCACATGAAGAAATGATAATTATTTTTTGTGAATACCTCTTCTCCCCCTTTGCTGCAACACCTATAGTCTCGAGGGTATAAAGACAGTGGAAAATGAATGGAACAGTGGAATGAAAATTCATTATATCGAGCGTCATCTGGGAGAAATTATAAAATTTCAACATAACTGGATTACTAATTATTGCAACATAATTGGATAATTACTTGCTTGCATTACGTGAAAAAAAAGTGAAACGTTCGAATTAAATGGTATAGGAAATGTCCTTGTATTATTTGATCCTAAGCTTAAAGTGTTTAAAACTTTTGCGGCCTGCGAAGAATGAACTATTCTGTGAGTTAAATAAAAGCCGTGCGATTCGTTGAAAATGTAATGAACGAACAGAAAGTGTCACGCTATCAATGCTACATGCACGGCTTAATCCAGATAACAAGTGAACTTACACATGTGCATCTAAGGGAAAAGCAGTAAATTTTGACCACACAGTTTCTTGGTAGATGAGGGGATAATTAAGGTAATTACAGTATAGAACCAACTGAAAAAGGAAATCCTTATTTTGTATTCATCTATCGCTGTCAAATTAATAAAAAGCAGCCATTACATTACTATCTACATGATTGTCTTTCCTCTACATCATAGTATCAACTCAGACGATTTTCCTTGTTGAAATAATCATACTCGTACACTCCAATTTAACTAAATTGCACATCCAGGATTATCAATCTGGAGACTGGTTTGCAGCAGCTCTGCAAACTATCCTCTCTTCTGCCAGTCTTTTCATTGCCTCATAGCTCTTTGCTGCGACATTTTCCATTAACTGCATTTCGCAGTTCATCCTAGCCCCTCCTCGGCAAATTCTTCCCCTCGATGTTTCCTTTAATTATGATCTTTAGTAAATTATTTTGCCTCAGAATACGTCGATCCATTTCCATCTTCATCTTTTGTCCTACATAGGTATCATCTCTCTTCATACACTCTTCAAGTACTTCGTCATTTGTTACTCAATATATCTATTTTACAGTCAACATTATTTTATAGCACCACATTTCCATCGCCTCCAATGTTTCTTCCCCACCCTTTCCTATCACTCCAAGTCTCACCCCCGTAGAAAAGAAGACGGCTCATATATCTCCTAACGATTCGCTTATCCCACTATGCTAGTACTGTTTGTCAATAGCAGTTACTTATTCTTAAGAAATTCTCCTACTGCATTCTTATTCTGCTTGCAATATCCCTCTCGCTTCTTTTATCACTAGTGAATCAGATACATAAACAGTAAAGCTCTCCCACTCCAGTACGTCTTTCCCTAAGCTAACTTGGAAATTTTTCCCCCAACTTCGACAGCAGACCTTTGCCTTAGTTTTTAACGTATTTATATTGAGATTTTTCGTTCCTTTCTTCAAGTGTTTGGTAATTGATAGTATTTAGTACAGTGGGCTGCAGAAGGATATTAATATTGCGAACATGAACAGCAAGTTCCACAAATTTACGCCCACAAATTTAGATTAAAATTTTAATTTTATTTTTAGAAAAGGATTTTCCTTATTGGCCGACGCAATCATACCAATTGTTTCGGCCACTTCTGGGGCGTGCAAGATACGTATAGATAAAACAACAATAGAGATTAATATGCTCCGCTACACACTGATATAAAATCAAAATATTACGGATGAAAGAGAACAAAGAGCAGTCAATAACGAAGCAGATAAAGCAATGGAATGAATAAGAAACAAAATCTTCGAAATTGGACATGTTAAGTATGAATTTCAGTATTCATGAAAAAAATATTTGGCGTTACAAATGAAGAAGCGCTTAGAATAGAGGTTGAAGAGAGAAGGCAATGGAGGACACTTGAAAGAGGAAGAGAGAAATTCACATGGACACATCCCGAGGCAAGATAGCATACCAAAGACCTATAGTTGACATAAATATAGAGAGGAAGAGTTACAGAAGAAGACCGAAAACGTATGACTAGATGCAGACAACGGAAGATACCAATGCACGGAGCTGCGAGGGAATGGAGGGACTGGCGAGAATCAGATTAGTTCGGAGAGCTGTTAAAAATCCAAACTCGGGATTATTAATCCGTGATGATAATGAGTAAAAGATTAATTTTCTTTTAAATTGAATGGTAAAATAAAAATTAATATGAATAAAATTTCATATCCAGCTCAAAGTTATAAACGAAACGTTGTCATGTGACATGAACGAAAGAATAAATACTGGAAAACATAACATTCTGTGCCATGTTATAAATGACAAAGCTCACGTTATTAACAGTAAAACTTAGTAATAAGAAATAACTTAGGCATATAGGAGTGGAAAATAAGAATATGGGAGTTGCGTAGACAATTTTATTTATCAAAAAAAGAGGTAAGATTGGAGAAACCAAAAAATCATATTAGGATGATTGAATAAGATCTTAGCATATCGAAATCCATTTCCGCACTACCTTAAAATATTAGATAATTATGAAATTGGTTTTAATGTATAGGATACATTGTTTGAATTCCTCCCAATAAAGTGTAAAAGCTTCTTCCAGTTCGGCGACACATTGAATGAGAACTCATTGAATCGATGAACTCAGCCAATACATATTCAACCTATTTTATAATTTTATTTCCTCGATCACTCTTATAAAAACAAAGTATATGTAATTTACATCGGAATCGTCCGCTTTTACATTGCCATTTCAGGGATGGCGGGACTAATTCCGAAAGAGTCTTTCCATTAAGCCGATCCTTCTTGGTAAAAATAATCTTCCCAAAGTATAAACAAATTTTAATTATTAAAACGCCAAATTTGAAACAGGTACCTCTACTGGAATGTAACGTATCAGAAATAAGCTAAATAATACCATATAAAAGCCCTGGCAACGAAAATTCTACATTAAAATAAAATGAATAATTAAATCACGGAAATATGGAAATAATGGGCTTAGCTGTAATAATTAATATGATCAATCAATGACTGCAAATGAAATTCTGTACATAATTTTACGACTACGATCAGAAACGAAAGAAAAGATTTTTATTAGGTAATCTACCGGTTAAGGTAGGTTTTTGGATGGACACAACTATCAAATAAACATTTTGACTCCCCACCTAGCAAACTAATCTATATCAGGTCCCTCTTCATCTCGGTGTACTTCTTTCCTCCCTTCATCCCGTCCAACATCCCTATCCTGTTCCTACCCTTACCTCGCTTGCCCAACATTCTCCCCTCTATTACCCTCTTCAACATTCCACTACCGCTCAATACGCCTTTCATCCATTTTTCCTGCCTCCATAGAATTTCTCTCAACAAACCCCTCTCCTCACCCACCATTTCCAGTACTTCCTCATTTGTTTTCCTTTCGGTCCATTTCACCTTCTCCATTCTTCTCCACACCCACATTTCAAAAGCCTCCAATCTACGTCTATCCTCCTGCTTCAGCGACCACGTTTCCGCGCCGTACATAGCTACGCTCCATATCAGAGTTTTTACGAGTCTTTTCTTAACATCCCTACTCAACGTCCCCGTCATCAACTCCCTCCTCCTTGAGAAAGCCTCCTTGCCTAGCGCAATTCTTCTCCTTACGTCCCTACCACTTTGACCGTATTGGTCCAAAACACTTCCGAGATATGTAAACTGCTCTACCTGCTCTATTCTTTCCCCGCCTATTTTAATATTTAGCTTAGCCTTTTTCTTTCTGGAAAATCGCATAACCTTTGTTTTATTAATATTGATTCTCATCCCATATTTATCGCACTGAACCTCCAATTCACTCAACAATGCTTGCAACCCCTTGGCTGACTGAGCAACTAATGCTTGGTCATCAGCAAACCTAACCGATTTTACGAGTTCCCCTCCGACTTTCATTCCTACCTCCAGTTCTTCCCATGCCTCTTTAATCATTTCAAAGAAAAGATAATTTTCAAAGAAAAGATATACGTCCGAATATTCACTTGAAAGTCACACGATTAAAGGATTCTTTCAAACATGCAAACCTAATTATCTCACGGAATATAGAGACATCGAGCCTGTATACGAACAGAGCTCAACGCGGAGGAGAACGAACTACTCGTAATGCGATTCACATTTTAATAACTCGTTAACGACCTTTGCTTAATGCAGGAAAGGGGAAGGAAATGAGGCAAGTGTTCAATGAGAGGGCAACGTTCGGTATCGCCGTCACCTTTGAACTTCAAAGCCCCAGAGTAACAATCACTCCTGGCAATTTTAATATCAGAGCATTACAGGTAGTAGAGGTTCAGCATATTCTTTGTTATTCTAATGACTTATCATTTTTCCTACAGTAAAATAACCATACTTGTTGCACACAAATTTGCGTCAAAAAGCCTTTTCGCGTTTATTGATGTTTAGCTTTCCAATAGAATCGTTGCGACTCATTATGATATTTGATATCATAATAACATTGGATAGGTTTAGCAGAACCCTCGACAAAACTATTGGAGCGTCTTCATGAACTTCCCAACCGCTTATGAGGGATATAAACATAATTTCAAATTAAGTATTACTTCAGGAGATATTAATGATCGATTTCGCACCCCTAGCGTGAAGAAATATGACCACGGTGTGCACTGTGAAACGCTGTTATGTGAATAATTTTGGGTAGGACCACGTGACTGTTAATTTTACTACATATTCTTGGCGAGCATTTCCCATTCGTGGTAACGCTATCGCTTACCAAGGGAAACTCCAACTCATGAAGGAAATCTAAATTATTGCCAGGTTCTATATGTTTTAATGAAAAACACTATTAATTCTGCGCGGAAGTTTAGGGAGATTGAAAATATTTTATGTGATTTATAAATAACTTCATTCGTTTTATGGCACATACATGTAAGCACAAGCGGCATTATTACAAGTTTCACTTCCGAGACTGACCAAAGATAGTATCAATCCTAACAGTAATTCATTAACCTCACCCCCGAATGTTTGTTGATTTGATAGTTGTGAGTAGCACAACAAACGCGGTAAGTCATGCGAAGTTGTTACATTCAGGGAAGGTCCCCCGCGCTAGTCGAAATACACACAGATGTACGAGTCGTAGTTTGGTTGAGGTAAGCCTATGCTCCTCTACACACGCAATAATAGGATACCATGCCTTAAAATACTCACTGGGTAGTGTTATAATAAAATCCATCATTAACTTCAACTAAGAATGGATCCCTTCAAGAGAACTCACTCTAATTAAAACAGAATAAGGGGAAAATTACATTGATTGAAGTAATAAGATTAAAAGTTTTAATTTCGCTGTTATTAAAAAAATATATGTTGAGTGGAGAGCTAATGCATTATTCGGGCAGAAAATCTGTTACAGGATACAAATGAGCTAAAAATTCAAGCGTCAAAAATGCTCACAGAGAATAAATTTTCCTTCCATGCATATGGCCGAACCAATAATCTGAATATGAAAAAAAGTTGTCATCACGGATTCGCGTAGGGAAAAACTCAATTTATATTCAAATTAAGAGCATCAAGACCCTAGACAAAAAGGTGAGCAAACAAATTCCATCGAAAACGAAATATGAAACTTAAACTGCGTCAATCTTTAGAGATGATTTCGCCCGCGTGAGGGCAACAACCGCCGCTCGAACTTGCAAACGCAGAAAAATTCAAGCATTGGATATGGAAGGCCCGGCGGCAAATACCGGGAATTGAGGCGATCCCTTCCCTTCGTAAGTAGAGCTCGTACCCGACGATCCAAACCGGCGACTACCTTGGGGCAGGACCCCTCGTTGACCTTTACCCTTCTAAAATGTCGTTTTACCTCCACACCGACAGGAAATACATCATTCGTGAGAGTAAGACTTGAAGGTTTTCTAACTAAATGCGAAATGGATTGATGTATTAGTTTATTATTCATTACGCTAAGAACGACTGAGATCAAAATGGCGAACGAAGTAGGAACAGAATTAAAAAGAGAAACATCCCCCATTATTATGGATGGAGTGGATATCACCCCCTTCAAACAACACTCCCTTATCAGTTGCTGAATACGAAGCTGATACAAGTCAATGCAGAAAACCTAAATGTATTTTTGAGGGAGATTTTAGCGGAGCTCTCTGTCAATGCAGAAAGAGATTCCAGTATGAGTCCATAGGAAGAAATTCTGTAGTGCACATGCACCCACGAAAATCTTTATTTGGGAGAGAAGTCCCTGAACCTACTCTAACAAGAATTATATTTGAAGAAAATACCCTTCAGAGAACTAGAGAAGATGACTGTCCCTTTAGAGAAGTTTTGCATAATAGATGACAAGTTGGGTTTAGATGAAGCGAAATAGAGGGCTTCTGATTTTTACGAGAAATTTTACTGCGGTGATTCCAATATCACACTAGAATAAAAAATTATGGTTTCCTCTCCAATCTTTGTGTAGAATATTTGCACAGAGGTCCTTTTGTTCACTTGAAATGCCGAAAGGATCTTATTGCATTGAAAAAATGTTTACCTCTGAGGAAAGCTAACTGATTGAGCTTCTGAGTCTGACAAATCTCTGCTTCTACATTTCTTGAGAAACTTTTAATAGATTTACAGAATGGAACAGATAACTTTCGAGGCGATAGCACTGAAGCATTTAAACATTTCTCACATTGAAACAGTTCATATAATTCAAAAAGACACTTAATTGCGCCCAAATATCTACTACATTTAACTGGAATGAACACGACAAGTGACAATCATGATATCATTTTTCAAGATCTGAACCCTCCGGTTTTTAGTAAAAAATCAAATCGCTTAGAAGGGAGAAAAGAGAGAAAATAAATATTTAACAAAAGGAAAATTGAAAGGTCTAGATAGAGTAAGGGTTTCTTTTACGATAAATTTTAAATGATGAGTGGGCATGCATTAAATTATTGAATTACCGTAACATTTCGATTGCTAATTCTAGGATTTACATTTAAAGATGAAGTAAACAAATGTTTGAACTAAAAAATGCAAATGGCGAATTGTATGAGGCAATACAAGAGAAAATGGCAAACGCAAGCAGATTTCTGAAAATTCAAAAGGGGTCCGTGAAATAGCCGAAACACTGCGTCTATACTTATCTTTCCTGCTTTAAATTGTAAAATAATAAGTGAGGATAGAGAAAAAAATTAACAAACTGCACAAAGAATGCCGTTGGCATTCCTCACGAAAAGAAATATAACGTCCTCTCGTATGGTGAAACGAACAAGGACACGGAAATCGGTGAGAATTTACCAGTGCTATGACGCGAAAATAAAACTACGGCTGACATGTGAATAATGTGAAACACATAGGAGAGACGGCATTGGATTGAACGATGAGGAGAATTGAAAATACATCTCTTTCATGAAATCACGCATACAAGCGCAGAAACCTCTCCTGCGAGCGCCGCTTAGGAAAAAGCCGCCGTGCGCTCAGTGTCCCTTCTATTGTTTTTTTTCAGAGAGAAGGGATTTGGCCAAATTTAGCGGTCCTCTTGTTCCCGGATTCCTCCAGGCGTATTATCGCCAAGCTCCATCGCCTCATTAATTAGTTAATAGGCCAATTCATGACGAATGCGGAACCGCTTGAAACAGGACATATGCAGGACTTGAAGAGAGACAAAAAGGAACTGCTACAAAAGAGGGATCCTATAGCAGCCGGAATGGTCCAGTAACGATGGGAAACTGAAATTCAACTGCTTAAGGGGCAATAAGAAGAAATATTCAACCAGGAGACTAGTAAAAGCTGTGTTGAATCGTGAAATACAATCCCATGCACATATCTCACCATAAACGTAACATATGTTAATGAATGAGATTTTTCTCTCATTTTCTCTGAACGGAAAATTAAATTACACGGAAAACTTTACGTTATCTCGATGAATTTTCAACGAACTGACTGAAAAGTCAAATTAACTAATTGTTCAGAAATAAAAGCTTACCATTAATATATTGAAACCACAAAAGAAACATTAATGAAATGTGTATCTAATTAACCTCCTAGTGTTTTCCTAATGTGGGCGTATTAAAATTCGTCAAGACACTCCTGAATTTTCATTTGTTAAATGATTCCATTACTTTTGGAATAAAGAGCAGAAATTTTTACAACCTGCATCTGTACAGCAACTCGCACAGAGGGAAGTTGGAAGATAAATAACGGCACGCATGGACAAAACGTAAAACCGGAGAGAAACCTAATTTGAATTTATATGGGTGCACATTTCATGCACCGCGCTACGCCGTAACTATGAGGCGGGAACAACGGTGCACTACCGTTCCCATTAAAACACGGTGTCTTTGAAGATGATGCACGCGCGTGAGTTGCCGCTGGGAGTTTAATTAGCATACCGAAGGAGGGACATGACTTTATGATAGTGTAGCGAAGCGAATAAGAGACCGGCAATTAAATGCAGCATCCATAGGGATACGGGGGAGAGCACAGCCTGGGAATCCGAGTGAATGGAGAGGGTAGAATCCTGGAGAACCACCTGGCTCCCCAGGGGGAAGGGGGATGGGTGGGTGCCGACGCAACGAGCCACAACCCCTTTCCGCCCTCCAGATCATCCACTACTCCCAGCCTCACGCTGATAAGAAGCATTGGAAGGGGGTATCCGGCCTCGAGGATCGAATGCGTCGAACAAGAATTAAAACAGTTTAATAACGGGGGGTGGGTTCTGCTTCAGCTTTCAAATTTGTCTCGTGGGTAGGGTGACTACGCTTACGTACGCATTCGTCTGCTCAGTGAAAAAAGGACAACTTTGATTCCCACACTCAAAAAGAATGACGACAACCGGATTAACGACGATAAAAGTATTGAACAATGGTTTATGCTTTACTTATTCTGTTGGTGACTCCCGGATTGATAATCGGGCATGTATGCCTGTGCCTATTAATTACTTAAGATATATCCCCGAGTATTCTAAACAGGGCTATGATAATCGCGTCATAATTTCAATAATGATATGAGAATTTGTGACCCCCACAGAGTCACCAGCATTTCCGGAATTTAGATGGACAAAGGAACGACGACTTTCCAGGTATTCAAGATCCTTCGGAAATTTACAAGGGACCTTTTCTTAAAGTCACCATTCATATAATGGGTACTGCTAACAAACAATGAAAAGTTTAACGATTCCTATCTTCACTTTCTGCTATGATAAAAACAAACAAATGGGATAAATAGTCAAACACCATCACTACTTAAGAAAATACATTTTTACTATTCTGACTCATGCTAAGGAGGTTGTTTTTCATACCCTTATACAATTAGAAAATTTGCTCCTACAAAAATTCATGTGAATTTTTCATTGTACCTGTCATTATTTTCAGCATATTATTCAAGTTTATAATTCCAAATCTAATATAGACTAAAATGTGATCACACCCGTATTTGGCTTCCAAATTGAGCAATGTTCCAATTACACCTATTTTTCTCCATGATTAAATAGATTTGAGCTACTCTATTGTAAAAAATGTATCTAATTGAGCCGGTAAAATTTTACTTTGTATGAGATCAATCAAATAAAATCACTTGAGTAATCTAGAAATATTTCTCTCAAATAATGCAAGCCTTCTTTATATATATGATGACTATTCGACTTTAACCCAATCTGTAATCTTTATAGATTCATTAATCTTAATGGTAAAATAGCACATTATTGCAAATAATTCACCATAATCGCTAAATATTTAAATACATTATATATTCTACAATTCTTCTATGAATGTATCCTAGGTTTTTTAACCAGTTCTAAAGACACTAACAACGAAAGATACTATATATTTAAGTTATTTATTCAGGACGTTAGCAACAGTGTACTAAATTCAAGGCCCCGTGAAAACAAGCACTTATTCACCGACAGAAAAGTTAAGTATGAAACACGTAGTGGGGTTCGGGGTTAGGGCGTTGGCATAATTTGCTGTGCTGCCGGCAGGATTAATTTTATAATTCTAAAACTAGGAAACTTTTGAAATATTTGTTTTAGTACGAAAGTGGAACTGTGTCCCGAGGAGAGTTAAATAATCCGGCAAGGCGAATTTCAGAGTTAAGAATATTCAGAAATTCATGAACATGCTCCAGTGAAGAATATCAATTCATCCCAAATGGAAAAATCTAGCTTCCAAAGCGATAATGATTTAAACTTGTGTTACATTCACACTAACAAACTTTGTAGACTAGAAAACTAGGTCGAAAATGAAAAAGAAATCCCTCCGAAAAAGAATCCATCGCTAATAAAATTTAGGAAGTTGATAACCGAAACTTAGGATGGAAGGAATTCCTTACACGGTTAGAATAAATAATATGCAGATAACATATACGTGCATATTTAAAATAGCCGCCTGCCCCGGAGGCGGCAGGGTAACGCCCTCGCCTGCCAACCCAGAGGTCGCGGGTTCGATTCCGCCACGGTGGGTCTTTCTTCATCTGGGGCTTCGGTAGAAGTAATTATTTCTATTGATATATCTTGGAAAGAGTCGGATGTACAAATGAAAGTGCTGCTTTCGGATAAACAAATGACTTCGAACGAAAATACACACACCAACATGATCACATACAAGAGTATTTGCACGCAAAATTCTTTGTACACAAATTTAATTCCATACTAGAAAATTAGTTTACAGTGTAAACGATGCACATGTTGGATTGTTTCTGCCTCCATTTTGCGTTAGCAGAAGGTATTGCAAATTATGCTGTTATAAAAAAACTAAATATTTCCACAATAATTTACACAGAATATTAAGTGTAAGATCACAAAACATTGAATAATAGCCCTCGTATAGACCCTCTCTGGCACACACACACATATGAAGAGCGTTAAACACTGACCGGAGGGTCCCGGTTCGATTCCGGGGCACTCCAATCAGGTCACTCTCAGCTCTACTCAAGCTCTATCGCAGTTTAGGTACCAGATCTTTCAGGGAAACCTGGTCCCCTACTCTGATATGTGACTTTCGCACACCGTCGTGCTTAGTACGGTTTGGATATACAGGTAGTATATTTGTATATAATGATATATATATATATATATATATATAATACTCATAAAAACCCCGTTATTGATTAGGGGGCGTATGGATTAACGTAGAGTGGAGCAGATCAGCGAGAATGTACGGAAGGTCTAAAAGTTTTTTGGCCTCAGTTAAATGCAATAAAGAATAAGGAGTTGTGAGTAGAAGGGTGGGAGGACAAGTGATATTCCTTGAGTTTCACCAGACTTTCTATATATCTTTGAACGACTTTCTAATACTCACATGAAAATGATTTAAGAGGCCATCTGGCGTAGTGCTCATTATTGGAAAACATATAATTCCACAAACACACACACAACTACAAGTATATATATATACTTGTGTATGAGTGTGTATGTAATATACATTATTATTATTAGGTAATCTACCGGTTAAGGTAGGTTTTTGGATGGACACAACTATCAAATAAATATTTTGTAACTCCAAACAAAACCCAATCCAGCAACCAAAACTACATCAGGTCCCTCTTCATCTCTGTGTACTTCTTTCCTCCCTTCATCCCATCCAACATCCCTATCCTGTTCCTACCCTTTCCTCGCTTGCCCAACATTCTCCACTCTATTACCCTCTTCAACATTCCACTACCGCTCAATACGCCTTTCATCCATTTTTCTTGCCTCCATAGGATTTCTCTCAACAAACCCCTCTCCTCACCCACCATCTCCAGTACTTCCTCATTTGTTTTCCTTTCGGTCCATTTCACCTTCTCCATCCTTCTCCACACCCACATTTCAAAAGCCTCCAATCTACGTCTATCCTCCTGCTTCAGTGACCACGTTTCCGCACCATGCATAGCTACGCTCCATATCAGAGATTTTACGAGTCTTGTCTTAACATCTCTACTCAACGTCCCCGTCATCAACTCCCTCCTCCTTGAGAAAGCCTCCTTGCCTAGCGCAATTCTTCTCCTTACGTCCCTACTACTTTGACCGTATTGGTCCAAAACACTTCCGAGATATGTAAACTGTTCTACCTGCTCTACTTTTTCCCCGCCTATTTTAATATTTAGCTTAGCCTTTTTCTTTCTGGAAAATCGCATAACGTTTGTTTTATTAATATTGATTCTCATCCCATGTTTATCGCACTGAACCTCCAATTCACTCAACAATGCTTGCAACCCCTTGGCTGACTGAGCAACTAATGCTTGGTCATCAGCAAACCTAACCGATTTTACGAATTCCCTTCCGACTTTCATTCCTACCTCCAGTTCTTCCCATGCCTCTTTAATCATTTCCTCTACATATACGTTGAACAGTACCGGTGACAATGGGCAACCCTGCCTTACACCTCTTCCTAACACTGCCCATCTGGACTCTCCGTTCCCCACTTGCACCTGAGCAGTCTGAGACATGTACAGGTTGCGGATCAGTCTCCTGTCCCTCCAATCCATTCCTATTTTCTGCAATACACGCATTAATTTTTCCCAATTCACTCTATCAAACGCTTTTTCGAAATCTACAAAACAGGCAAAAATGTCCTGATTGTATTCTATATTCCTCTCGACTAGTGATCTCATTACTGCAATGGCATCACGCGTACCTCTTCCTTTCCTGAACCCAAACTGATCATCCCCTAAGTAATCATTTGCCTTACTCTCTATCCTTTTGTTGATGATCCTGAGAATAACTTTAGCTGCGTGGGATATCAAACTTATTGTTCTGTAATCCTCACATGACGAAGCCTTTGCCTTTTTTGGAATAGGAACTAACACCGATCTCAAAAAATCTTCCGGCCAGATTCCTTCCTCATAGATACTACGAATCAGTCCATATATGGCCTTCTTCCCACCTTTCCCTAACCATTTCAACATTTCTACAGGAATATTGTCCACCCCCACAGCCTTATTTGCTTTCATCTCCTTTAATGCCCTTTCTATTTCACCGTCGAGTATGCCTGAACCTAAGCTATCTTCTTCTACGTCATGTTCCTTTTCTATGTCTAACCTTGTCGGCCTAAGTGCTTTACCATACAGTGTTTCTATATATTCCTTCCATCTCTCTTGGATTTTTCCTGGTTCAACTATTGTCTTACCCCATTTATCTTTAACTGTTAGCACAGATCTTGCCTTCTTACTTCCCGATAATAACTTAACCTTGCTGTATAGAGCATCAATTTCACCCTTCTTCTGTAAACTTTCCATATCCTCGCATTGCGTTTTCCACCATTCTTCTTTTGCTTTATTTGTGGCCCTTCTCAATTTATTGTTTAACTCTTTGTACTTCATTTTGCCTAACTCTGTGTTTACATGTTTCCATCTTCTTCTCTCATCCATCTGTGCAATCATCTCATCCGTTACCCATGGTTTCCTTATCCTTTTCCTTTTAACGGTTCCTATAGTGTCTTTAGCGGCTTCCAATATCCCTTTCTTGATACATTCCCATTTTTCTTCGATGGTACTCAGTTCTTTACCGTCATCCATCATTTTCTCAACAGCCTGCTGATACTCCTTCCTCGTTAATCCATTTACTGCTTCTAAATTCCATTTCCTAACCCGCCGCCCTTGCCTTATCTTCTTGAAACGAACATTACATTTCATAACAACTAAATTGTGGTCAGAGTCCGCATCCGCTCCTGGGAAACTGTGCGAATTTATCACACTGTTCCTAAACCTGCGCCTAACCATAATATAATGTAACTGATACCTTTCTGAGTCACCTGGCATTTTCCATGCATACCTACGCCTTTTGTGGTGTCTAAACCATGTGTTGGTGATGACTAACCCCTGTCTCCTGCAGAACTCAATTGCTTTCTCCTCGCGTTCATTCCTCGTGCCTAACCCATAATCCCCCACCTCACCACCATCTCTTCCTTCGCCTACCGTCGCATTCCAATCCCCCATCACTATCAAATGTTTCCCTGCAGGAACACTCGCGATGATATCCTCTAACTCATCATACATCCTATCGACTTCTTCCTCCTTGTGGTTGCTCGGTGGCATGTATACCTGAACAATGACCAAGTTCGTCGGCTCTGCTTTAATCTCTACGAGTAGAATTCTATCTGTCGCTTGCTCTATGTTGACTACGCTTCTTCCTACCCCTTTATTTAAAATTACGGCAACCCCTCGTTGGCTCTCGTCCCCGCCGCTGTATATCATTCTATAATTATCACTCCAGTAATCCCCGCTATCCTTCGATCTCACCTCGCAGAGACCTAAAACATCTATATTACCTCTTTCCATCTCTCGCTTAATATTTTCTAATTTGCCTCTCCTCAACATTGTCCTGACGTTCCAGGTTCCTATTCTAACTACTTTCGCCTTCTTCTGAGTCTTCTGTCTTGCTGCAGTTATTTCTTCCCCGCAAGGGTTTCGTGGGATGACGACCGCGGAAGCCTTGCCTCTCCCGCTGCCGGGCATGACACACGGCCTCTTGGGCCGAGTCCCGTAGTTGCCAGGACTCATATTATCTATAGTGCCCATCATTATATTCTTGGGAATCATAATTGAGGTGGTTTCCCGTTGCCTTCCTCAATAGTGTTTTTAACGTGACACCATCACTTAATGGCCGCCCCACTGGGGTCAGACGCTATTGCAGCCGCCTCACTGAGGAACAGACGCTGCGTGGACTACCTTGCGTCTGGCTCCTAACCTTCGACCTATCTGGCATGGGTGACCCTTCCAGGAGTAATTATTATTACTCCCGCCAGCACAGCTCTAGGGGTCATCGGAACACACAAGCCCTTCTACCACGACAAGGTTGTAGTCCATGGGAGGGTTTCCTTATATATATGTATGTATAAAGTCACTTTCTTGAAAAACCCACGAACGTGCACAATAATGTAAATTCACTAAATGGTCGACAAACACAGAAACTAAAACATATAAAAGAGGGACTCACTGTTTATCGAATTTTTGGTGGTGCAATCACCTTTCTCAAGAGGAATTAGGAACAGAACTCCTAATTCCTCTTGAGAAAGGTGGTTGCACCACCGAAAATTCGATAAACAGTGAGTCCCTCTTTTATATGTTTTAGTTTCTGTGTTTGTCGACTATTTAGTGAATTTACATTATTATATATATATATATATATATATATATATATATATATATATATATATATATATATACATATATATACATATATGAATAAAAAACTTAGACAGTAACACACAGCACGAGAACACATGAAGAGAATACTCACAATAATATTTTGATTATTTCGACGAACTCGAACTCCGTCTTCTTCGGAATATAAGATATTCTTCCGAAGAAGGTTGAGTTCGAGTCCGTCGAAATTATCAAGATATTATTGTGAGTGTTCTTTTTATGTGTCCTCGTGCTGTGTGTTACTGTTTATGTTTTTTATTCAACACTTCCATGTTACTTCGAAGAAATCATCTATATACATATATATATATTTTATATATCCAACAAGGCTATGCATAGAAAAGGAGCATGGCATAGATAAAGACAGCTTAGGTCCAGACATACTCGACGAGGAGATAGGAAGGGCATTAAGGGAGATGAAACCGAATAAAGCGTGGGGGTAGACAACATTCCTGTGTAACTACTGAAATGTTTAGGCAAATGTATGGACCTATTCGTAGTACCTATGAGGAAGGAATTTGGCCAGAAGACTTTGTGAGATCAGTGTTAGTTCCTATTCCGATAAAGGTAACGACTACATCATATGAGGACCACAGAACAATAAGTTTGGTATCCCACGTAGATAAAGTTGTTCTCAGGATCATCAACTAAAGGACTGAAAGTAGGGCAAATGATTACTTAGAGGATGCTCAGTTCGGGTTTAGGAAGGGGACACCAAGCTATCTTTCATTGTTCTTAAAGAACGTTTATGCGACAAAGAGTCGATCCTCAACAGACCACTGCATGTTAACTACTGAAATGTCGTTTCCCCAAGCTAACCCCACTACTCCCATTCCGCTAATTTACCTACGCCCTCTTCAGTGATTTTTAAAACTACGGAGTTTATTCTGACTTATGGTGTGTATACACAAACACCCACATACCATTTTGTGCGTGTTAGAGCAAACTACTATGGGACAATCCGTATTTGTTATGAGTCATGACGGAAAAATCGCTAAAGCGATTAAAAAATAAATAACTCAAATAGTGCGCATTCGGCTGAATTCCCGTGGGGCTGAAATAAAAACTGGAAATTTCGACTTTGATAGCATTTTCCTGGCTGTTTTCTTTTATTTTGCTTTATTTAATCACCAAATTATCAGTAAAAAATTCTCGTCTTTACATCAACGAGCCATAATGCTAACGTTTTAGTATTCTCAAATATAAATTAACTACTTAAAAAAATGAAATGTCAACCACGCCATAACTACCCACATTTTTTTGTACACTTTATCCTGAGAATTCTCCCTTATATCACAAGCTCTTTAAACCTTTTCGTGATGTAAATCAAGTTTGTCATTCGTCTTTGGGACACATTTCTTAAGTATAGCTGCAAAATGAATGCAATGAAGGAATGATATCATTCTAGGGCGGGTCATGACCATCTATTCTGAAATTCACGGGAAACCATTTTACGATCGTAACAACATTGTTCAGAAACCCTGACCCAATATAAGGCCATTTATTAGGAAGCAGTTATGAAGAGATGATAGACTATTTTCTTACCTTCCGCTTCCTCATGTAAATAAAACCCATATATGTTAGCTTGAAGGAAGTCTGCCAGATATTCTAAAGCGTTTTCCGTTTGGAAGAAATGGAATAACTATTACTGTACATATATTTAAGTTTCACAAAAATCTAATCGTGAATATTTTAATGTCGGCCTGACTTACCGTCAAGTGCATTCGTGACCATACAAGTAACTCCGTTGTTGCGCACGGTGTATTAATTATAAAATCAGTGCTGTAATTATTACCAAAACATTTCCAATTCACCGCTATAGAAATTCATGCCCTGAAAATGGCATTGAATTTAGAAATATTCAGGGAAATGTTGGCCGAACCATGGACCTTCACTTGCTGATTCAATATTCCGTATTAGGTGATGTCACGATACACATTGGATACAGCGATAGCGCATTCAATGCGGCAATGGGTTCTGGGTTGCATGTCGCGGTTCAACAATTAGTTTTGTGCGTGTATTTAGCTCAATATCCTCCCTCCACTCATTCGTTGCATTGGATAAATTTCAGCGTTGACTAAAAATTTATCATTGAATCATAACCTGCACGATGCTTCGAGAAAAACTTTATGTATTAGATTTCACGAAAGATTAGAGAACAAATTCAACTTTTAAATTTGTAATTAACATATACTCTATTTATTTAACGCTTGGAGTAAAAAATACTTTAATACAAGAGATATTTAAAAAGTTAAACGGACAAATATGAATGGAATATGAACCATAGATTTCCAATTTTAGAAATAAGAAATTTTCAAATAGAATGGAACACGACTCATCTGATCAAACCTGGACATTGAAAATATATAACTATAAATACCTATAGGCTAAAATATATAAAAACTATATAACTATGGGCTATAACAAAGCCAGTAATAACAAGGGCATGAACTCTCTCACTTTTCTTTGTACGCAGGATTGCGTATAAAAAGAAAAACAGAACGGATCCTCGCTATAAGAGGTGTTCAATAGGTAGGAAGGAAGATCAGGTAAGAGGAAGTAGAATGGAAAGAATATCTACGGCGCTGAGAAAAGGACTGCGACGTGGAATAGTTCAACGCTCCCTTCCCTAATCTTAACCGGTTGCCTAGCAACAATATTCTCCCCTTCCATGCGACCAAACCCACCCAATTTTATCAAAAGGTAAGGTAAGTTTGCCTTTGACACACGAAGTGGATTGAAATAAGGTACCGCTACGAAACAAGATAATTTTCTGACGCCATTCCAATTATTTCTAAGACTGAAAAAAACAACGAATCGATTTCTCAAACATCCCTCGCACTAGTGATTAAATATTGGTGTAAAGTCACCAGAGGTGCGCATTTCCTCAACTAAATGTCATGGAGATTACAAAAAGAGGACAATATAGAGCGAGTCCACCCACCAAATGATATTGCTGTTAATACACGAAGAAGAATAATTTCTCATCCGACCAATCCGGGGATTATTGATTTTTAGCTCACCGAATACTGCTTGTTAAATTTAAATTTTAACAAACAAATTTACCATTCCAAAAGCAAATTCGAGAAAGTCTCCAACATCTACGAACAATATTTTAGCTATAAAGCGCAATAATTTTCCTTCCAAATGCTGAAATAAATAGTTATAATAGTAGATAGTACTAATGTCACGATCACAGTGACCTTAGGAGGCCTCCATTTGTTTTAATACCTTTAAAATGATCTTATAGATCCATAAAGTAAATTCATCGAAGGAAAAATACGTTTTAACTTTTACAGGAGTGATGATATGTTTAATAGTAAAGAAACTTATTTAATAAAATCTGAATCATAAGATATTTTTGATACCACATATGACGGCAAGTGGTGAACAAGAATTCGGCCACACAATCTCGTCTGACTGCATTGTGATAGTGGATGTCCCGCCTGATCGCCAGATATCTTTTTCACACTCATGACCGATTTCAAAATATCATGAAAAATAAATGAACCCCCTGAATCACCTATCAAATCTTCTCCAATGATTTAACATGAAAACCCATCTCCAAGACTTTAGGACGAGCTCAGTGAACCTAATATGGGTTATCTACGTAAAACGTCATAAAAGAAGATAACATGAAGATGGTAGTTTTATTATTGAATGACAACAATGCAGCGGTAGGTTATAGAAGATAAAAATCGATTATTGGCCCATTCATTATTTCAATAATCGATTTATTTTTAATACATAGTCATAAATAGAATGGAAAAGTAAAGTTCTGAATAGCAATGGTAACCCTAAAATTTAGGAAAAGAGGATTGATGACAAGGACTCTGAGTATATTAATGAATTATTGAATAGTTGACCATTCTAGGACTCTGTGCTCCCTAAGTTAGACTGTGTGAAATGAGAATATCGTAGATTGGGGGCATTGGAGTGTTTGGTTGCGATGATAATGGAGAAATGAAGCAAGGTAGAAAGATTTATCTTCGAAGAAGACCTAGATATGCTGGGGACTTGTGAGAAATTCGAATCAATTAGTGAAAGTGGTTGGAAAAGAGACACTAAGAAGTAGAATGTTCGTGGCAAAAGGCAGAATTTTTGTTAAAAGTACAGATAAAATCATATGACGACATGAAGAGATGTGCTAAGTGTTAGGCTTTGTAATAATTGTGAAAACCAAACGAAGTTTGTGTTCAATGAAGGCCTTTTTAAGTTTGCGAAATAAAGTATAAGTCTAAAGAGATCCACCTATTCATTTACAATGTATTGAATTATTTACTAAAATGAAAATTGTTCTCTATTAACCACTTCAATTACTAATAGCCTACAATCAACTATTATTTGGCCGCCTGTCTATAGTAATGAGGAGGTGAACATTAATAGCTTGAAAGAAAAGCCAAAAGTAGGTTAAAATTATAAGTACCCTTTTTATGTACGGTATTTCGTCATAACATCTTGTTCCTTTAAAGCCCCCAAAATTTCAGGGTGTAACAGGACGTCTCGGTAGCTTAAGTGGTTAAAGCACTCGGCCGGATATCGAGGGATCCGGGTTCGAATCCCGGTCAAGGCGAATGATTTTTACTCTCTGAAATGGTTGCATTATAAGTACCCATTAAAAGATTTTATACGTTACATATATTATTTATTTTATATACATGTACTAAATTTAAAATATGGAGATGAGTTGGCCCTATTCCATACGGTTATTTTAAATGTATGAAAGAGCAAATTCAAGCTAAGCATTGCAAAACTTTTTCACGTATTATTAGTTTTTGATTTTTTTTTTATTTTTTATACATATATCTTTGGAAGATGTGGGTAATATATGAGTGGGTATGTGATTTTTGTCCAAAAGATTTAGAATTACTTAATTAGTACCATTTCTGCAAATGGGATTCAGGAATTATTGCTGTTAAATTTAGACAGACGTCAAGTTCCTTATTTATTTATCTTAGACTTAATTTTTAAATTAAATACACTTTTTCACTAGAATCATTCCCCAAGTTCGTATATATGGCATAATAACGGAATCAAATTCAGAAGTTGTGAGAAGAAGGTGTGAGTAAACTAACATAGATGTCAATTATAAACTATCGGGGATGTGAGAGCTTGCCACATGGATTTTAGACAAAAATACGGTCAACGTAGAAGTTCAGAGTTCGACGAAAAAAAACTCCAAAATTACATTTAGATGATTTTAAGTAAACATGTTTACGTTGTCCAATATAACAGCGGTTATGGGGGTTACGTATTTCTTTTGAAGGGTGCTTTGGAAGCGCTGGTTTTGAGAAAAATTGGTACGCATCTTTTTCTCACAAAAAAGAGAGATAAAATCTTGATGACATTGAACACCAATGGTGGTAAAATTTTCGTTCTGTGACGCCGAAAATTTGATAGCAAAAAAAACATCGCGATAGTTCATAACCTCTACAGTTGATTAAACCACTGATGATTTGGGCACCAAAAATTATGCCAACTTGAAAGAAACGACGTCAACATTACTGCTGGCTTTAGAGATCTAACCGAGGAACTAACATAGTTCATCGTCTAAGAAAAAGAATAAAGTGAAGACTGAGAGGGAAGAACATTCACTTTGGAACTTAATATCCAAACATGAATCACTTATTCAGATACATATCGATTTCTATTCACTCAAACGGAATTATACCGATCTCCCTATTATGTCGAGAATTAGGACTTTTGCGACTAGAGGTTTCTTGTTGTCTAACACCCTAATAGAATTAATATTCACTCCATATAAGGAACATCAAGAAAAACGAAAGAAAAATACTATTTGTGCCAATGGAAGAGGAAGGTTGTTGAATGGGCATGGTAGACGACAGGACAAGGAAATACAGGAGATACTTAGTTATAAAAGGAGGCTGACAATGATAATATCGTAGCGGTCGTTGGGCAAGAGATGTAGAGGGAGGATAAGAATAGGCATTTTGGATGGGATTAAGGGAGTTAGAAAGTATTCAGAGATGAAGAACAAGTTATATAATTATTCAGGATGAGGATTAATGATAAATTGCATCGTGTGATTCAGGACGGAGAGTTCACCAATGTTAAGTGCAAGGGTTTATCGAAATTCTTCCCCGACCCAGTATTTTGCAACTACTGCTAATAAAACTCTAACGAGGCGTCGGGTTCGCCCACTGGGGGAAGACATCGCTACTAAAAAGAGAGTCCCGACTTCCAATCTGCGTCATCCCTCTCTGAACCTCTTCAGCCTAACATCAACTCTGTGATCTTGGCCGGAAATGGCAGCGAAACAGGAGAAAAAACTAGTCCCGGCAACCTGAATTGGTGAATTTCACATCCACGTGATCCTAGTACCATTGAAGTCACCAAAATCTCTGAAGGCTCTCTGCAAGTTGCTGACTGTTATTTTCTTTCCGTTTATGATCCCTTGAAACTACATAAGTTCAAGATTGGATTGAGTTTAAGTGCGAGAACCCATATACTGGTACTGAATATAATATGCATCCTTCCATGAACTCAAAATCCTCATAGCATCTTTAAATGATTTTGTAACACCTTCTTTAGCAATACAAGCGCATGATTTCAGCCACCCGGGTGCTTCGCCCAACAACCTTAATATCATTCTCGACCGCATCAATAACTTCTTTAATTTGTCTTCCCCATTTTCGAACTGAGATATGTCTATCTCAAAAATGTTACATAATGAGTAAGTCGTCGGATTTCGAAATAGACTTTTCTCAATACCGCCCTCTCCTCCGAACACCTCCCCATCGTCACCTTCCACCCGTCACGCCATCTTGCCCCGTCAGCCGTCCACTTCTCTCCTCCGGAGGAGTAGCACCTGCCTGGCGGCCGGACCGAGTGAAACGTGGTTTGCCGGAGGAGATGAGATCCAACCCACCCGCATTCCAGCGAGTCCCTCCGCGAGATGCACGCGCAGCCTCGCAAAACCACTCCTGGGGCGATGTGGCAGAAGAAGCGGCCAGGACAAGGCCAGTGGGTCGGTTGAAGGAGAGAGAGAAGAGATTGTGGGGGGAGGGGTAGAAGGAGAAGTGGTGGAAAGGAAGGCCGAGCCTCTCTCCACTCCAACGGCGTGTGTGCCTGTGCATATCCGTCGGGGTTCACCTGCTTCTCCTTGCTTCCCTAGCGACGACTGTTGCGTTTCCCTCTCGACAAAACTACTACCGGGGAGAGGGAAAGGTGGGGCAATCGAAAACGAATTACTGGATGAATCCGCATCTTCAGTCATATCCACCACTCATATCATAACAAAGCTATATTAAAAATATATGCTATACGATCAATACACCTATCATTATCATTTTACAAGTAAAATTTGGACGTCGACAATATTAATTAGACTATCTGCTCGACATTATTTACCATAACCAATGATTAACCAATACTGAAATATACCCCATGATCCAAATCCATGAACCTTCTTTCTTGCTAACTAAACTTTTCTATTGTTGTTTTCACTCCATGCATACCACTAGATTTACTCTGGGTGGCTTGAACTTACACATATATAAGGATAAAAAAAGGGGAAGCAATCCAGAGGAAGGCCAAGAATATATTCGGGAATAAATTCACAGAAAATACCGGAGCTAGAAGCCATGAGGAAATAGATTGGCAGGATACAGAATATTTTTGAGAGCTGCTGAAAGAAAATCCTCCTATTGATAACTCGTGATGATGTCGTACAACTATACAGAAATACGAATTAATGGCCACTATAACAGATATGCTTTCGAGTTTAGACATTATTTGGGAAAAATAATTGGCAAACAAAATAATGACAGCTGATGGCTAATATGTATTCATGACGGATGGGAGTACAAAGGAAGACAGGGAAGCGTAAGAAGTTCCTAAACTTGGTCCCAGGGAAAATTCAAAAACCTTTTCACGTTTACTTGACACACGTAAACGTAGAGGAAGTCGTCACTAAACTCATTTACTTCATTTAAGTCACACAAAAACCGATAACATCACGAAAATATTATACAAAATAGCATCGTGAAAAAACGTTTCATGCGGCCCTGATATGAGGAGAAAGTTAACAAAAACAGTGCCAATTAAGTTATGAGAAAAGCACTTAACAGAATTTTTCATTTGAAATCAAAACATAAAACCAATAGCCAATCCGCATCCAAAATATTGGTTTTATTGCGTAGTGTAACAGGAATTTAGGCTATACGCTGTACTTCTATGGAGAGGAATGTGGAAATCCACTTTAAGTACATGCATCACCAGTTGCAAGAGTAGTTTAATTAAGGACCCCTACACAGGCACTGCAAAAGTTTCAATGGTATCAGGTTCAACCTTGTGAACATTCATCTTGAGGAATAAGACAAACTTGGTGAAATTCACCAAGTGAATTTACCAAGAAATGGTGAAATTCACCAAGAAATTCACCTTTTTGGTGAATTTTGCTAAGTTTGTCTAATTCCTCATTGCCAAAGTTATTTTCCAAGCTTCCATTCTCTCTATCCTTACTTACGCTACGAATAGAACCTTCCTCTATATTAGCCAAATTGGGAAAAAGTCGGAAAATCGAGCTCCGCTTCAAGTAGCATATATCAAGAGTAAAAATAATCTTGTCTTAAGACTGGAGTTTAATTAGAATTAAAAATAAAATTTCACTAAATTCCATGGAATCATTCATTAGAATCCACGAAAAATGAATTGTAAATTAAAGTAAACATTAGTCTTTGTTCGAATTTTAATGCTGCAAAAATGATTCATCAAATGAACCAGAGTGAAAAAATTCAATTTTACGAAATTAGTTGAAGTGTCCCTGCTGTGAGCACACCTAATAATCCTTTTGGCTTGACCCCAATGGCGTATGGAAAACCTGCGGGAGGCATAGTTAATGGCATAGCCACGAATGCAAGTAAATAGGTACACATTCAAAGAATGACGAGGCTCCTGCTACAAGGGTTCTTAAGGACATCATTAGGAAGTCCCCAGCGGGGCAGGAGCGATGGAGAATAAAGTGAGGTTGGTCGCGGTATTGGGTTTCGGATTTGGATAAAAGAACGATGAGCGGGAGACCCAAGCATGAAAGTCCCTCTTTAGACAACACATGTGCCGGTAGAGCTAGGTCGGCTTGATTTTGAATAAATAGGCACCCCGGCAAGGTTTCGAGGATTATGCTGGGAGGACATTTTTCTCAGGATCGCGAACGGGAAGGTGGTGCAGAGCAGAAGCGGCAACGGGGAGAATGGCGGGAGGAGGAAACAGCGGCAACGGCGAGTGAGAGAGACTTCGGTTGCCAATTACGGCCAAGCGGGGAAGCACTGGGCGGAGAGGAAAGACGTCCGTTATGGAGCGATGAAGGATGAGAATGTTGGTGTGTGCGTGTTACCTGCCAGAGAGGAATGGTTCGACATTCAAGGACGACTAGCTTTCGGGGTGGAAAAAGCAACTCGGTTAGTCAACGCAAGAGTGGAGGAGAATTCTTGAAACGCCGAAGAAGAGCGAAACGGAGGTTGGCGATAGACGGCAACTATTCCCCGGCGCATACTTACTGATTGGTTGATTTTCCCTCACAAGAAATTTTACGATCTTATCTCGGAGAACAAATAAAAACGAAAGGAACAAAACGAGTTCTGATTTCCCTTTCGGCTGGAAATCATCGCACTTGGTGCGCGCGGAAACAAGACCATTACATCCCGTTAGAAGCAAACAGAGAAAATAATTAAGCCTGAGCACACTCACCTAAAGATATTTGGCGAAATGATGGTAACTTGCGAAAGAAAGAAGATCCCAAACCGCGCCATGTGAATTGCAAAATAATTTTTAACTAGGTTTTCTTTGAGGATGATTTATTAAAAAAACATATGGTCGAGGCTCTTGAAGCGACTCAATTCCAAATACCAACAATTTGTTTTGAGGCATAAAAAAATCTCTCAGTCGAAAACCTCCTAAATATATATGCTAATATAATTGCATAGATATCATCAGAGACAAATTAAAAAACATTCTGCGGCAACCTAAAATGAAGCAAATTCGCAATTGTATTTAAAATTCACAATCATGATTTATTCTAGTCCCTATGAATTCTATGGAATCAAATTTAAGTGAGCTCAACTGAAAATGAGGCTACAGTATATTCAAACCACTATGATACCCAAAAAAATACTACCACAAGTTTTTAATATATTGTAAAAACCTCTATAATGTTATACATACTAGAATTAATATAGTCTTGCCATGTCAGAACTAATAATCCATACCTGGTAACTGGATTATTATTATATTATTAATACTTATAAGAATTTTATGGTCGAAAAGACATTCGACAATAAGCAAAAATTTGTCGCCGCAAAAGTAATAATTTGTAACACGACCAATCCTTTTGCACATTGCATTTATGTTGAAGCGAGTAGCTCCGTTGGTCATATTTTCACACAGTTATACCTCTATGTTCAAACGCCAACAGAAGGTAAAAATAACTGCCTTTGATCCGGAACGTGTAACAGGAACATTTACGCAGTTGGGGACTACGATTTTAATGTCTCGGTTCAAAGGTTTACAGTGGCAACAAACGCATCACCCATTCAAGTCTCCAATAGAAGGTACACTAGCGTCTCCACCAAGTGCAAGAAGGGTACGCCGCGAATACAGTTGACGGTCGCCCAGCGTTCACTCACTCTAGCGCTGCCAACGAAACAGCTTCAGTCTTACTCTCACGTAACTTTTCTGCCCCCTCATCCCTTGCGCTCTTCCTCATTCCCTTACTTTTGCTCCCCCACTCACCACCTCCCTCAACCCTCTCACGTTTCCCTCCTCTCCGCGCTTTCCCTTTCTCTTTTTCTTTTGCAAGCTCTCTCTCTCTTTCCCTCTCCTCTCAAGGTTGGTTAGAGGACGACGGTCGCTCGAGGGTGGCGGGACGGTCTGTACGGACGGAGAAATATTCGCACTCTTTTATTTGGATTCAAAGCGACTTTAAAGGCTTTTGAGTCCCGCAGACGAGGTAAATCCAAGCTGAATGCATTTCTACTCTTCAAAAATTCTTGGGCTCCATTTTGGTGCTTTGCTATTGCTGTTAAAAATATTTATTTTCATCTCAAATATTCATGTCCATGGCGTTCTGTTCTAAATAGCTTATTTTTCATTCATTCTTTCTCCGCGGTTTAAGCGTGCCATCTTTTCCCACAAGCGGCCAATAGAGCAAATACTGTCCTGATGTCCAAGTGCATGAACGTTTAGGTACTTGAAACCAAAAAAATACTGATGGTCAATTTTCAAGAAACTGCGGGAGATGCCGCAACAATAACTTTTGACGGAGTCATCCGCTAATTGTGCATTTCAATGCAACAATTTCAGAGTGTAAAAATTATTGGCCTTGACAGGGATTCAAACCCGGATCCCTCGATGCCTGAAAATTTCATAGTTCAAGAGGACGCCTTGATTGCTTAACTGGCCAAAGCACTCGACCAGACATCGAGGGAACAGGGTTCGAATCCCGGTCAAGGCGAATGATTTTTACAATGAAATTGTTGTATACTAATGGTCAAATTGGAACGGTATCCGAAATCAGCTACAGACCAATTTCATGGGAACAACATTTGTCACACAGGCTTCAAAGGCCAATCTAACATCTGAACAGGCAATAAAAACGTAGACAGAAGTATTCGGATTTCACCAAATAAATTAATCACATTAAGGCCATAAGAGTCGTGGAGAAACGCGTAGAAAAATCATCGGGGAACCCATTGTTATTTATATTACGAGTATTTCATTAGCTCCAAAGATAAAATGAAAAGGCTTTATACTATACATGAATGCAATATAATTTTTTCGCAAATAATTCCTTTAAATAATTCTGGAAATAAACTGGTGACTGGTTGTTTTAATAAACAAAATTTCAATTGATACTCGTCAGTTTACTTTTACAATTAAATAGCTTAAAGTTGGACAATACAAATATACAGGGTGATTGCGGAGATGGTGGGTAATTAAAGGTGAAGAAGGGCATGTGATTTGAAGCAGTTTTTTATCAATGAACTTTTGGTAAACTCATTAGTAATGTAGATTTGATAACTGAAACCTGCTATCGAGGTTATCCCGCAGGTACGAGTATTACATACATTAAAAGACTAAATAGTAGGACATACAGAATTGAGCTCAAACTTTTTTTAGAAATGTTCGCGTTGTAAGTATTTAACCAAAGAATTTTTACTTCACGAGACACAAAATATTACTCAGCTACGAAATTATTTCAAAAATTAATTCTTTAAATTTCCTTTCTCGAGTTATTTCAGAAAATTAATTTTTTTACATTAATTTCTTAAAGTACTTTCCTATCGTTATTTTCTAATAATATATCGCCTATTTTGTCGTATTTTCTAAAACAACCATGCCGATTTAATACCAAATAATAAGGTATATAATCAGTAATGAGGTACCAAAATCAGAGTAATGAAGGAACTCGGAGGATTGGCACGTTTAATCTAATTTGATGGTACAATTTCTTTCTTTGGAGTAGTAGATTATCCCTCTACACAGACAAGCCTATGGATTAAAGTCGTAAAGCTCCAACGATGATACAAACATCATATCAACACGGGAAACATACATGGAGACATTGACTTGGGATAATACATGTATCACATTAAGGATAGAACTACAGGGCAATATGATATTCATGCAAATACGAATGCCAAAAATTATACATCATCCTGTACGCGTACGGATAAATAGAAAAAGTACTTACGTAGGACGTAAGGTGTAATTAACAAGTAGATGGATGGCACCACCTGAAAAATAAAAATAAATATGAAAGTGACAAAAATACCAAAAAATACCAAAAAAACAATAAAATACAATATAACTTGAAGATTGCTTCAATTTCTTACCCAAACAAATCTTATTCCAACTGAAATAAAAATACTACCTAACATTTAATATGACGAATATTCGAATTAAAAATTTTTTAAACCAATCCCCAAAGACGAACAATTTTTATAAAACAATTGCTCTCTATCCCTAGCAAAATTAATTTTCTTTCGAACCTTTTTCTAACCAGGAATATATCACATTTAAATAATTTCGAAAAACCACAAATGCATGTGAAAGGTCATTCGTTTTACTCTCTTGAAAGAGGGAATAGCAAATAATAAGTATTAGAAAGAAATCAGTCAGTTGAAATAAGCAAAGAAAACTGTTTTACAAATTGGAGAAGAGTTTCATCGGGAATTTTACCGAAAACAGCTCGATTTTCAGCGGAATACCGGATTCCACGGAGACCTTTTTGAACAGCATTCAAGTTACATACGAGCCGACTGGAGGATTCAATTTCAGTACATCGACCGTTGAATTGAAAGCCAAAATAAGGTCGCAGAGGTTCCAATTTCAAATTTCTACCTTCATCCTTCTGCTCAATTCCCATGCCCTGACCCACCTTGCCATCTCACAAATAACACAAATGAACTCCAAAGTGATATTCGCCTCTAAAACATTATTAGTTCCACGAAAATTCATTACATTCTCGTAATATTGTGTCATAAAGATAAGGTACCACCCGAAGCAACGGATTTTCTCGTTGCTGAATAAATACCTTGTTTAATTTCTACCTCTACAATAAAAAACTGTTCTTGTGTAAGGACCATTTATTGATTTCTACAATACTGAGGCAAAAAGTAAACTTTTTCATGAGGACAATATGGAAATAGTGAAGTATTCATTTAAAAAAATGAAAAGTTACAACAAACTTTTCGCTGGCGCGTTGTTCAGGATGGCCAAATTTGATACTTTAATCTGTATACTTCTGAAACAACAACGGTGATTGATTTTTGCAAGAAACTGGCGAACAATCAATGCTGAATGTGCAGGTACATTGTCATGATGAAGGATCCATCCATCATGTTCGGTTAAAATAGTGTGCACTGTTGATTCAGTTCATCAGCTATCATTCAGAATGTTTTTCGACGATCGGTAAGGTCAAGGGACCACACACGATCAATGTTGTCGTCAACACAGGTGGTTGAAGGTCGTCCGGCCTTGCATATTTCTTGGCGTCAGGCCGGCCATCTTTAAAACGCTTAATGCACTTTAAAATGGATGTTTTATTCAGAGCATTATCACCGTCAACAGCTGTCAACCTTTCAGTAATTTCTTGCTAACTTTTACCACATTTCACCAAAAAGCTTGATGTTGATTCGTCAATTTCCATTTTCGACGAACAGTAAAAACAAGGACAACATAAATTAACATAACTGGCACCATACGCACATCTCGACTATCCGCCAAGCACAGACGGTTCATTGGATCTCAGGCAAATAGGGAAACTAGTGGGCGGGGCTATAGTCCGCGTCATGGCCGCCAGATTGCACAAGTTCGCGCATTTCTTGCACAGACCACGTACATGAATCACTCTAGACCAACTCCAACGATAAATATTTACACGCATTAAAATAGATGTGTTGCGGGATTAATTCCATTGCTACCGTCGCTATTATTAAACTAATATACTTTCGTAGTTCTCGCAAAAGGTGTGTGTTCCCTTCCCGCGGATTTATGGATAATACTATGTAAAATGTTTTTGAATAAATGCAAAAAATGATTTTGTAAAAAAAACAAGCTTCATTATTGAAATAATTTATTCTAATGGTTATAAAACATCTAACTATGCACTCTTTTGCCGAAGTCTCTATCATCATACGCATGTTTTCACATTCGTGTATGCTTCTACATTCCATTTCTTCCATCGTCTTCCTGGTTTATCCCCTACACTCCGAAGTTACACTTTCTTTATACTAAATTGTGATCTAATTCTGCATCCATCCCCGGGAAACTACCCGAATCAAATCACTCTGTTTTCAAAAAAGTGTCCATGCATATTGAATAACTGATCGTAGCACTTTTTCACTCGAGAAAATTTTACTTTAAGACCGAGTTTCGATGCATTACATCAACGATCTATTCATTATGTTCGATTTCCACCACATCACGCCGGAAGCTACTCAATACGCCCATACATAATTTAACCTAATATTTCTTTCCGAACTCCTCGGTATTTTTAACGTACATCTACGTCTACCGTGGTTTATAACCAAACTGTCGGTTAAAATTAAGCGCTGCCTACCGCAGAACTATATTGCTTTCCCCTGGCAGTCATTCCATGTTCCTAAACCTTAATCCCATACCTCACTACCATATTACTTCGTCTACAGTCGTGCTCTTACCCCCCATCAATATCAGACATCCCCTATAGGAACACCCGCAATTATGTCCTCGAATTTTATCGACTCTTCGATAATGGCTGTCGACATCACCTTCTCTATGACACCGTGGTGTTAATTATACATAAAAAAAATTCCAAGGTTCGTTGGCTCAGCTTTTACTTCTGCTAGTAGTGTTCTATCTGTTGTTCCTTTTATGTGAACTACACTTTATCTACTTTTTTGTTCAGCATTTTAGCCCCACTTCGCCGACTCTTTCTCCTCCAATGTATATTACTCTGTAACTATCCCTCCAGTGATCTCCGCTGCCCTTCCATCTCACCTACCTAAAATGTCGGTATATTCTCTCTCCACCTCTCCCTTTATCTTCTCTGACTTCCCTGTTTTCAACAATGTCCAACCTTCCGAGTTCTTATTCTAACTTATTCGGTCGTTTCCTGCTTCTTCTGTGAAGCTACTGCCGGTTGTGCTTTGCAAGGTTTTCGTGAGGTGACGACCGCGGAAGTCTAGCTTCTCCCACTGCCGGGCACGGCACACGGCCGATTGGGCCGAGTCCCGTAGTTGTCTTGACTCATTTTCTCTATACTGTTCATCATAAATGTCTTATATTCTAACCTTTATATTCTTGGGAATAATAACTGGGGCGATTTCCCGTTGCCTTCCTCAATAGTGTTTTTGACACCCAACGTGGGCACCTGCAGCTCCACCCAAGCTATGCGATTTTTAGGGTACGATAAATTCGTTGAGACATTGGTGAAAACGCTTTTAAAGAAGGACTTTACCAAGTTGGATTTTTTTTTATTTCCCCGAACCTCCAAAATGCATTTGCATTCTCTTTCAGAATTCCTGCTAGTCTTTTCCTTTTGAATTTTCTTAATATTTTCAGAAATTCTTTATTGACATTCGTCCCAGGTGTCGTATGATGATAAGTGATTAGATATCAGATGACAAGTAATCTCATTCCTTTCGTCGCTGGAGGTACCATTGCTTACATTTTTCATCATGGCGTGACAAAGCCTCTGATGTCGTAATGATTTTCTAACATCCACACTGCACCATCTAGGTTCGGCGTTATCTTTTATAAATTTACTTGCTATAAACCCGTTGACTGCTGAGCGCATAATCTCAGGGTGGTGAAATCACGTACTTTCAATATTTTGAGGATTACTATAATTCTGACGTCAACTAACTAATGACTCTGTAACACGCTTTGAAGCCATTAAATTCCATTCTTTAAACAAGTCAATTTTTTTAGTCTTCTTATTTCGGAACCCATGCAGCGAAAACTTAGCATTTACTGCTCTTCAGTCAGTAATTTTAATATTTTCAATAGTTAAACCTTTTTCGGGCATTTCGTTGCTAAAATATCATAAAAACTATCTCCCCTAGTTAATAAAGGGACAAGTTGACGCATTTAATTCAATGCAAGTGAATGAAATAGTGACTCACAGGTATCTTAGTTTTTAGACCCGTATTAAAAGTAGAAGCGAATAGATTTATAGATAGAGCAGGTCATGTATTTGGGAAGTATTTTAGAGGAAAGGGGGGATTTTAATGAGGACACTAGGAGGAGAACTGCAATAGGGAAAGGCATATAAAAGAAAAAGAGAATCTGTGACGGGTACATGTAGCAAGTATGTTAAGAAAAAATTAGCAAAGAGCTTAATTATGGAACGTAAGCCTATATATGGGACCTGGTATTTGAGGCAAGATTATGAGCGAAGATTGGATGCTTTTGAAATGTGGGTGTGGTTGAAAATGGAGAGAATAAATTATGCATAGAGATGAAACAAAGCCGAAGTTTTAAATAATGTAAACGGAGAGACGAAGTGGCTCGTGGAAGTCCGAAAAAGGTTGTAAACGTGGATGGAGGAAATACTGAATAACAGTGGTATGTTGAAGCCCACGATGAAAGGAAAATGTTGGGTAAACGAGTATGTTGGGTGAGTACAAGAGGGAATAAAACAAAAAATTTAGACATCAAGACGGTATGCAGACTTTTCAAAGAATTAAAACTGGAAATAACGTAGGTAACACAAAGGGAAGATGCCCTGATACGTAATTGACATCCATTAGGAGTCGTTCAAAATGAATTTTTCTAGGCACAATCCCTTCGATTGAGATCAGTGAAATACAATGTACCACTCCTCTCCGTAATAATAGATTACAGATTTCAAAATATACGTTGAACCCATAAAACACATTTTAAAATGAATGTAATAAAAATATATGATTGGAAAGTAAATATGGAAGTCGTAATTTTTTATTTTTTCAGCGTTAAAAAAAAGAAAATATACACATGTTAAAGAGCTGTATTTGTTTACCAATTTCCCTCTTTATCTTATAGATATTGTAAGCATTTTTTAAAAATTTCATGAAAATACAAATATCGCCATTAACTGCCACAATTTAATCAGTTATCAGTTTCTCATAAAATAATTTCTGAAACAATGAGATTTTGGACATTCAACAATAAATTTCCGACCGAATCAATCAAGCAATAGCAACATGTCTGGACTGTTAGGTGATCTCATAATATGCGTGAATGTTTTAGAAAATTATTGGTTTTAAATCCATCCTCTATGTATCCGGCATAATAGGGAGAATGAAATTATACAAATTAAGAGTTTACATCGGTTTACAAACAACCGCGTAGTTAATTATTTCAAGACGCCAAATTATGCAATAAATATTTTTTACCCAGTACATGATGTAAGGAACACTAGATGTAGATGGGATTACAAAACGAGACAGTTCGGGAATTGGTACGAGAATGGAGATGCGATCAGCGAGGGCATGGAAATTGACAAAAGGAGCAGACAACGAGAAGATATGGAAGACGGGATGACGTGTGGGAGGCGAGGCGAGAAAGAGAGAGTATTCATGAGTACGGGCTAGAGCCGAAATTGGTGTTGCCTCTAGGTTCTAGCGCGTAAATCGAACGTGACCCCAATACATTGCATGCAATCTCTACATATCAACGAACAGTAAACGAATACACCGACAAAAGCGTAGAGAATAGGCGACGGAGAAAATACGGAAGTTGGGATGAGGTGCGAGAGGCGAGGCAAGGAAGAGGGAGTATTCATGAGCGAGGAGAAGAGCCGGGATGATGGTGCTTCTAGGTCCTAGCGCGTAAATCGTACGTGACCCCAATACATCGTATGCAATTCCTACATATCAACGTACGGTAAACGAAAACACTGACAAAAGCATATAGAATAGGCGCCGAATTCAACCTCATACGCCCCCTCAAAAGAGCTAAGGAGAAGGAAATTTGCCTAATGTACGTCTAGGAAATACGAGTGGTCGCCTGGATGGCTGCGCAATGGGCAAAATTGGGATGTACACTTGCGGACGTGTCTCCCTACGAATGGGGACATGTTATTATGTCCCTGGACGAATAGTTCAGGCCGTGTGTGGTGCCTAGATTCACAGCGTGGCCTCACCAACAGAATACACTTAAGAGGCCGAGCGGGATGAAAGCTATCCATAAAACATAATGCCTGAGTAAGTAACGAAAACGTATACTGTCATTATTCAGAAACAACTAACGTAATATGACACCGCATGAGAAACGCCGGTAATTTTTTTAATGTAAATTTCTTCGCCCTGGCAATATCTCTCGGATTTTCCAGAAAGAATGAATAAGGGTTAAGTAGTGTATACCCATAGGCCTGACTAGTTCGATGAGTAACACGCTTTTATTATTTATCCAACTTGGTGGAGTACTATTGGAAGTGGTTTGCCACTAGAGTAACATATTTTTTCGAAAAAGTAGCATATTTTTTTAATTTACCTGATATCTACAAATATATAAACATTGTACTCCTTTTATCGAGGCATGCACAAAACCCTAACAAGTGACGTACAAAATATATTCGGAATAGTTGACAATTTTAAGATGTATATGAAAAATATGAAGTTTGTTCTATCGAAATACGAGCCCAGTTATCGCAAATAACGGATTTGTGAGCTGGTGCATTATCTTAATGAAACAAAACTTTTTTCTTATCCAAATGCGGCCGCTTTTGCTTGATTTCTTCGCTCAAACGTTGCAATAAGTCCGCATAATACTCACCATTGATAGTTTTTCATTTTTTAAGATAGACAATGAAAATTACCCCACGCGCATACCAAAAAACCGACGCCATGACCTTGCCTGCAGATGAAACAGTCTTCGCCTTCTTTGGAGCCGGTTTTCCATTTTGAATCCATTGTTTCGATTGTTCTTTTGTCTCGGGTGTGAATTAATGGACCCATGTTTTATCCATAGTTATGAAACGCGAAAATTCTGCTTTGTTGCTCTAAAAGTTTGCTAAACACTCAACTGAAACGTCTAAACGACACTGGTTTTGCTCGAGCGAGAGCAAACGGGGCTCCTATGTTGCACACAACTCTCTCATGCCCAAATTTTCAGTTAATATACGATGTACCGCACTTTTTGAAATGCCTACTATGTCTCAGCCAATTTTAATGGCCAAAATTCATGAATTAAAGTTCGAATTTCTATCTCATACATCCTACCCTATTCGTTAGATTTAGCCCCCTTCGGATTATTTTCTGTTCGCAAAATTGAAAAATGGATCGGTGGTCAAAGAATTTCCAACCGTCAAGAAGTGATGCCGGTAGTTAACGGCTATTTTAAGAAGCAAGGCAGTTCTTACTTTAAAAAATCGCTCGGAAAAGTGTATAGAGCTAAAAGAATCATGTTGAAAAATAAATACTAATTTTTCAAAAATTTTTGTGTTTTCTATGTTGGGTCGGGTACTTCTGGGATTACCCTCGTACAACCTGTTGTACTATCCTTGCTCCCCTTCACGAAAGACACATATTACTTCCTCTACCGTTTAAATTCTGTCTCCATTCCCTTCACCTCCAATCTACTTATAGCCACTATCGACGTTACTTCCCTCTACAGCTCTGTCCCCATGTAAAAGGCTTATCATCTCTCCGACATTATCTTTCTCTACACCCCCTACCCCATAACGCTTCGACCGAATTTCTCCTCAATCTAGCCACTTTCACCCTGACAAAAAATGCATTTTCGTTCCAAAATTGCTTCTATTTACTAACCAAAGGCATAGCGATGGAAAGAGGATGTCGCTATCATACGCCAATTTCTTCATTTGCCACCTTAAAGAGACTTTCCTTTCAATGCAACTCCAACCTCTATTCTGGGTCCGCTACATAGACGACATTTTATTCTCTGAACACACGGCTATTGTGTCCGTCATTAATTTTTATTTTCCTTAAATTCTTCTTTCACAGTTAAATTCACTTCTTCCATTTCAGAGTCCACCATCACCTTTCTTGACACAAACATCTCGCTTCACAATAACAAATTCACCATTTCAATACATAACAAAGCCACTAACAATTAGGAATATCTACACATCACCAACTGTCAGCCTTTTCACAACCAACGATCGATTCCTAACCCACTCTCTATCCGCGGACACCGGATTTGCAACACCACATCCACCCTCAACAAATACCTCCAAAATATACACCATGCACTCCAAAAACGCGGATACCCAGGTAAGCTCCTACAGAATAAAATCCACCGCTCCACCCGGCCTCACACACCACAAAAAAATGACCTGACGCAGGACTCACCACCACTTTGCACCACCTATTTTGCCGAATCCCACAGACAGAAAATCTTTCTTAAAGAAATGTTTCCTATATTACATACACACACGACAATGACGCTAGCTCATTCTCACGGCCCCAATATCCCTTTTTCGCATATAGACAATCCGCCAATCTCAAAAAACTTCTGAGATCCGCTAACCTTTTGGCGTCCCACCCTGACAAATTTCCTCATATTTTTTCTACTCAAAACCACCCCCGATGTAAAATCTGATTTTCAGATCTGCTTCCCTCTCCCCACATCCCCCCACTGCCCCTCCTCCTCGTTCCCACGCTAATTGCCTCTCGAAAAATATCTATCTTTTGTCATGTAAACAACGCACGCAAATGAATTACTCCCTCATCCAATCGAATGAACAATCACTGCTATTCCTGTAATTCTGACGTACTCTCTTCTCTTCCTATCCCTTCACACGGGAATTTCCACAACCTTTCCTTCGACCATTGGTTCTACTTATCCATTCTAGAATCCCTAACCGATTCAACCACCAATATAGAGGTGAAAACTCACGAATTCCCATATATACTAACTTTCTGATCTTTTAAAATTCACACCCATAACCGTCATCTTTAATTTCCTTCCCAGCATACCATGCACCCCCTCAAGACTCCATAGTTCCCGTCCGAGACCTTCCAGTCTGATTGTAGCAAAATCAGAGTCTGCAAACTACCACAGCAGAATGCGTACTGAGTTTAGGGAGGTTTAGACACCAAGACGGTGGCTCTAGCACTACCCACCGCCACGGAAGGTTGAAACGTAAGTTACTTTCTGTTTAGCCCTCGTATTTTGAATAACATCATTAAGTCATTGTTGAATGTTTAGAAACATTAATATTAATTTATTAATTAAATTCTGGATTAATTGTTAATTATTTACTCACAAACAATGTTGGTTGCCAGCTGAAAAGGAGATACCACATTGCATGTATCACCAGGAAAATCAACAGTACCAGGCGACAGGACACCAGGTATTATTAAGCATACTTCATAACTGACTAGCATACTTTTGATGACCGACGCTTAAACTGAACATTCCTCGCTCACGAATGTCCACTCATGAGTCATGCGACAATTAACCTTTAGCCGGGACCGCTCTTTAAGAAAACTCGACCCAATGCTGCCACTGTCGTTTCCAGTCCTTTCTGCCTAATGCACACCACCCCCATCGGATGCAGTATCGTCACTGACATATGGAAGACCACCTGCAGACTACATCACGTTTCTCATGGCCAACATTCAATCGATGCCGATGTGTATTCGCTTGCCTGGATCGACAACCGCTTTTATGGGCCCGAATGCGTCTCTCAAACAAGTCCCCGGACTCGAAAAGCGCACGGAAATCACTCGCAGGTGCGCGTTGGGAATTTTATAGGCTCGATTCTTGATGAATGTACTTCCTCGACTCCGAATACCCTCGGTCGTTCAATGGAAACGGAGATTAAAATATTTCCAAAAATATCCATGAAGAGTTCGCAGCGTGTCATTCCTAAGACTATTAAATTATTTCCTAGGTTTGACGAAGATAAAAATAGAACGATGGTCGTATCCACCGAATTTACGACGATATGCAGACTTATTTACATTATCAAAGGGTACCTAACATAAAACCCGATTCGAGTGCGCACTTGAATTTGTCCGCATTTAGTTTCATGGTGGGGTAAAGAAAAGCCATGACTAAAATATTTGGACAGCAATTTTAATGTCCCACCACTTTCGTTGCATTCAGAAAAACGTGAGTTTGAGATGGAAAAGAAATACACACGTCATTGTTCCATTAATATAAATTTAATGATAAAGTTAAAAAGGAATATATATATATATACACGAGTGAATATATAATATATATTATATACACGAGTGTAGATATAATATATACATATACACGTATGTATGTGTGAATATGTGCCATTGAATTTTGATCAAGAGGAAAGATCCATCGGGCCACGGGGTGCGTTCAAATATGTAATTACACTGGAAGAATTTGCCAAATAATGTCATAAAGAATAAATACCTTCAGCAGCTATACCACGATACTGGATGGAAATTATACCGCTCTATTTACTAAATTTAGATTCGACTTGTTTATTCAAATGAAAAATTATTCGAAATTTGAAAATAAAGAAGAAAGATGATGGCAAAAAGCCATGTGTGAATCCGCATGAGTGTGATGGCGATTTGTAAAACTTTCTATCGACTTTTCCCAAAAAGAGGAAGACTTAATATCTGTGAAAGACTTAAAGTTTTAACTAGTTTCAAAAGAAACAATTGATATAAAGACAAATTTTTCTGATAAATGAGTTTCTGTGCACCTTCTAACAGACCGGTCGCGGTGCGATTAATGATGAGACGGTTCTCGATACATTCCAAGAAAAGTTCTAATAGATAATGCTATATTGCAGACCCAGAACAAACTAAACATAACAAAATCTTTAAAGAGTGAGCTTGAGGAAGAGAATTGGGCGAAGATAGTAATATAGCTTTCGTGGGAAGGAAAAAAGGGCCAAGTGAATTTTGAAGCATAGTAAAATGAATTAGGAAGAATTATGTTACAAAATTACTTTGGATATAGGGATAAATTTACAAATAAAGACTGATAGATAGGCAAATATTTTTAAGATAAGTATATAAGAGCACTTGATAAAGCAACAAAAATTACTCGGAATGGTTTTTATTGATGCAAGACCATTGTTTTGACGCTTCACTTTTCAAGAGCATGATTTACTCTCTAAAACATTACACAAGCTTACAGCATTGCCTCATCATCAGCCGTAAGGCACCTCCTTTTGTTACTGATAACGAAATATGCTTTCTACGAAGGCGTTTTTCCACACTGGGAAGAGGCAAAAATCATATGAATTAGCTATCCCCTACGACATAGGGATGATGAGGATATTTTGACATTTATTTTCACCAGATTATTGCGTACGAGTAGTGATTGAAGATGCGGGTCCACCTCACCTCCCATCAAAAGTATTGGAGTCCAACCAATGAAATTTGTATCACACACGCATTACACATTAAGTTAACAATATAAAAAAATTAAATATTTAAACAATAAATAGTGGGGATAAAGACCATGATAGCTCATTATTGACCAGTCCTAGTATTTCAGTCTCCTTTACATATAAGTCGGAAACTATATACTCTCTACGTCTTCAAAATTTCCATTTATTCTTCACAGATTGATAACTTCATGGATGTTCTATGGTTGTACATGATTCAAATTGTGTTTCGTTCATTACCAATACGAATTAATCACCGCCCAAACCTTTACAACGCATATAAATTAATTGTTTTCCACTCAACATATGATAGAATCACGGAGACGTAAAAGGGAAATCCTTGCGTCATGTTCGGGACTCGATGACAACGGTTAATGGCTATTAAAGATATGGTACGGTCAAGCAAGAAATGGACTGTGTTTTGTAAACACAAAGGAATAGTTAGGAGTCCTATCTTGGTAAAAAAAGAGGTTTTATTTTTCTAATCGCATACCAAGTAATAGACTAATTCTAATTTTTTATTTCTAATTCTTGAAGTAATAGAGAGTAGCTCCGTTGTAAATGTATTTCGTAACAACAAAAGCACACATTCAAACTGAATCACCAAGTTATGTCAGTTCGAGTGACCTCGTTAGTTTATGGTGTAGCTCTATTTTCTATTCCTATTTTAGGAATAATATTTGATATTTCCTAATTTCAATTTTTATGACTCAATGCGTTCATTGATATCAAAAATCTATGCATTCGGTATTCACGAGCTGCAGCTGCTGTTTATTTGGATCTGGTTTCCTTCAACTTTACTAATGCATGCAATATCATTTTACGTGTCATTATCACACTCATTTTTCCTAAGGGTCCATCACGTATTAACTTTCTAAAAATCCTTTCGTCCGGTCTCTAAAAAGGGTTAAAAATTTTTTATTTTCCATAAAGTTACTAAAAATACGAAGACAAAGCTAAAGTCATTTTAACTTACGCCGAAGTTACAGTTCCAACACTGGTGCACTTGTCAAGATATAATATGCAACACTGCTGCTGCCTACGAAATTAAATCCTCATCTGGAGGGAAGTCTATTTAATTATTTGTCTGTTTCAGATACACAAAAGTTCACAGGGTTGGTAGCTGTTGATAAATGAGGAAGTCCAGGAAAATCCCGTTCCCACTCTTATTCGCTGCGAGTAGGAATGAACACGTAGAATTATGATACGTGCTTTCATAGCATGTAAGACAAAATTATTAATCTATTACCTAGAACTGAAAGTAAAGCAAATTCATGGCAACGTTCAGAACACTGGGGGACTCTACACCTTCATGTTCAAATGTTGCATAGTAGACAAACGAGTTAAAGTTTGGTCGGGACATCTTAGATGATAATCCGCTTAGTGGTCGGCCAAAATATGCCACTACCACAGAAATTATTGCAAAAGTGCATAAAATAGTCATGGAGGACCACCGACTGAAAGTGCGAGAAATTCCTGAAGCTGTAGGGATGTCATCTGAACGGGTATATTACATTTTAACAATAGAATTGGGTATGAGAAAATTTTCTGTTAAAATGGTGCCGCGACTCTTGACGCCACATCACAAATGCATCACACTGGATATTTCCGAACCATGTTTGATTCGTTTTAAGAGCCACCAACAAGATTTTCTGCGCCGGTTTGTGACCACAGATGATTTTTGTGTCCACTACTATGATCCAGAAACAAAACAGCAGTCAAAGCAGTGGAAACATGTGATTCTCCACCACCAAAGATAGCAAAGGCAATACGTTTGGCCGGAAAAGTGATAGCTTCTGTTTTCTGGGATGCGAAATAGATTCTGCAGATAGATTATTGGT